>NW_004624856.1:411459-445798 GCF_000247695.1 Heterocephalus glaber | reverse complement strand
ATATATCTCCAATGAAAAACATTGCCCTAAGGTATGGAATACTATTTTCAATGTATTTTAGATAGGCAGATGGTACAATTTTATAAAGTATATAAAAAAGGAAAAATAAAATGGGGAGCTGAAAGAACTAGATATTTTATGATTAATCTGAATTACTTAATTTTACTTGCTTAAATGTTCTTGGTCAAGACAAACAATTATTTGATCTAGAAAAATAAAAGTAGATACAGTCTTGATACAGAGTAAATTTAATATAACTTAATTTTGAATAATGTACATTTTCCATGAAATACATTTCAGAGTTTTGAGAACACATTGTAATTTAAAGACTGCATTGTTTCCTTGTCTACTTTCCTCACTGTTTCGACCTTATAGTCTTTTAAAGGCAGCTGCTTCCAAATATTCACAAAAACAATCATTCATACAGTAAACTGACCCAAAGAATTAAAAAATGAAGATTCCAATGCTATTCATGCCAGGAGTTCAGAGAAACCTAAATTGTAAATAAGTTACATAGTAAGAATTCCAAGACCCTTAGAACTGTGCTGTCCCTTATGAAGATGTGAAAATCCTAACCAATAAATGTATCATTGATCTAAATTTTTAAAAATATATAAAATGATACATTTCATTCAACTTGGAACAATCTCATGTTTGGCTAAAGAACTTGATTGTAGCTCATCTTGTGAATTATATCACATACTGAGGGTTAGAATAGATGATTAAATAATCCCATTAAGAAATCAATGTAAGTTTAGTATAGAAGGAACATTGTATGATTGATAAAATATATTGTAAAAACTAGACTGTACTATTTTTAAAAGTGTACTTTAAAAGATTTTTGAAAATGTCTTGCAAATCTTAAATACATTGGTAGGCACTCTATGTTCCTGGATTTTTTAACTGACTGATATAAAATTCTGATTCCTTTTCAATTCTGCATAGAGATGAATGTTAATAACCCCATTAGTATGTAAAGGTAGCATTGAGATTGATGTATGATAAATGCTCCAAATGGGATGAGTAGAAATACCTGTCTTTTCAATAACTGCATATTCTCACTACCTAACTTGACACTTTTGAGACACATATTGTTTACTTTAATTCTAGTGACATTGACTTCTCATTGAGAAACTACATGGGGAAAAATGTCTAGCCAGTGGTAGAAGAAATCAAAATCCACCACCTATCTTAACCAGCTTATCTTTTCCCTTTATATCAGTGTGTAACACATCATTTCAAGATTACCAGATGTTATTAAGAAAAAATCTTTGACACTAAAGATAACTCTTCCATGAACAGACATACTTAACCTTGAAGGAAGTTTGTTTTAAAATAATACAATGTATAGGTATATTGGAGCAATTTATTAAACATGATGATGGTATTAAACAAAATGATGGTATTTTAAAATGCAGGAAATCTTGTGAATCTTAACTATGATTATTATAAAAATGTTACTGGAATCATGAATCTAACTTTATAAATGGAGGTCTAAAAGATAAAAAAACACAAAATCTAGAATACAGAGCAAAAATTATTGATAAGTTGGTTTAGAAAAGATAAAAATGACTGCTTCAATGAATATCTAATTAAGTTTCACAAGAAGAGAACACAGGAAATAAAGGAAGTAAATAGTAATAAATGAAAATTTATAATATGAAAATGCTATATTTAGATTGGAATAGTCTCTTGTCTAATATCAATGAAAATAGATCTCTACTCAGACTTATGTTGAGGATAATTCAGATTTGTAAAGATAAATTTAAAAGCTTTTAGATAAAGTGTGGAAGTATGGAATTAAGGAAATGGAAAGTCCTTGTGGCCATGCAAGAATGAAGGAAAGAAAGAAGAAAACTAAAAGAGAAAATAGAAAATTTGATTGGTTTAAATACACTGAAACTGTTTATATTAGAATGTACTGCACTGTCTTCAAAGCTGAAAATGTAAGTTTGAACATGCATTCTTACAGCTACCCTTAATAGAAATTTGAAAAAGTCAAGTGAGGGCTAGGGATTTAGCTCAGTGGCACTTCACCTGTCTCACAAGCATGAAGTCCTGAGTTCGATCTCTGATACCAAAAAAGCAAAAACAAAAGTCAAATGATCAGATTGCTTAGCTTTTCGTGTCATTCTGAAAAAAAAATTTACTTGAGGATGTACTATGCATGATTTGAAAGGCAACACTACAATAAAATACATTACATATTGATAAATACCAAACATAAAACAACTCATTATTAAAAAATTACAGATTTACAGAGATAATTTTAACAAGAAATTGTATCCATTGCATAAATATAAAATTAAGAGCTATAATGTTAACTGTATAATGAAAGCATATGCTTCTATTTAAAAAGTTACTGTCACACTCAACTGAATATTGCTTACCATGAGATATAGGATCTGCTTTAGGGACAGGTGCTTGTATCATTCATCTTTGTATTTTAAGTACCCACATATTTAGTATACATGAATGCCTTGTAGACATGATTTATTTCTACTCAGCCAAATCAAACTATTCTCCATTCCCCTAGGTAAACTGCCACATCTGCCCTGGAAAACAGAATAAACATTAACTTCCTTTCATACTCTCCCTCCAGATAATTACTAAATATTTTTATTCCCTTATTCTTCAATGAATCTTCAATTCACTGAATGTTCCAACTCCATTGTATTAGGCTGGGCGCTAATTATCACCCAACTAACTGCTCTCAGAGAACTTTTCTCTCCTTCACTTCATGTTGAGCTCTGCTTACTCACCTTTCTCAGTGCTGAGACACAATACCCAACTTCTACACCTTAGAGGAAGAGAGCTCTAATTTATCTCATGGTTTAGGGGCATTCAGAACATGGTCAGCTATTTCCAAAGCAGAATACTCATGATGGAAGGGCATGGCAGAGTAAAATGCTTCATAGTAGCCAGAGAGCAGATAGGGGAATGATTCCAGAGAAGATGTAGGCCAGGAATCATATATAACACTCAAGTCTGCATGACTGACACAGACACATTTAAAAGTAGGAATCGGTTAATCCAATCAATTTAATACATGATAATTAACAGTCAAAATCCACCCCTTTCCAATTGGACAGCAAAACATATTTCCTTAAACCATACTTAATTTCCAAATAGACACAATATTAATATGCCCAACATGAAACAACTCTCTTGTATGTACAGAAAACAAAATAATCTCTTCCCCAGAGATGCAATATTTGCAGTATTTTTCAAAAGTTCAAGTCACAGTTTCTTCTGAGACTCAAGGCAAAGTCTTAACTGTGAATCTATATAAAAATTAAAAGTGAGTTATATAATCTGAAAAAGTCTAAGCATTCACATTTCAAAAGGGAGTAACAGGAGATAGAAAAGAACCAAACCAAAGGAAGTTAAAAACCAGCAGGGCAAACATTAAATCCCAGCGTGTGGTGGCGAAATGTGAATTATAGAGAGCTTAGATAGCCCCATTTATAGGGCCCTATTGCAGCACACAAGGCCTATATCTTAGACTGGCTTCACATGTAGCCTGTAACTTTTCTTGACATTCCATATTCCTGACATCTCTGGTTTCCTGTGCTCTTCACTGTACCTTTTACTTCATTCCTGTAGTTGTAAGCATTACCTTCTGAAGGGCTCCTTTCTTAGATTTCCAGGCCTTCCTTTGAAATCTGTATGGAGGTTGCCCTGGACTCAGAACATTTGCATTGGCAGTAAAATCAGAATCATGAGGTTGATGCTAAGGTCTGCTACAGGAAAAACAGTACCCAGACCCTCTTTGACAATGGTATCATCATCATCTGAGTTTCTGGATGGTTGAGCCCAGTGTACTGAATCTCATGGAAGCAGTTCTATAGGAGGCTCTTTTTAAAAAGAGGTCCCATGGATTATCTCCTCATCTCCTCAAATGAAGGGTTTACACTTTCACAACCTGAACATGTGATGTCTGGTGTCTTGCTAATTCTCGAGATACCTTCAAGTCTCTTTCTTTGTGTTCTTACACAAAGTAGAGGGTTTCTATTCAATGGCACCAATTTCTTCTGCAACTATACCTCTTTCAGTCCCATTTTTCATGTGGTTCCTTCTGGGAAAATTTTAGGTTATTCAAATTTCCCTGCTCTGGTTTTTGCCCTCAACTCTCATTATAAATTTGGCTAAAAGCAGCTAGCATTACCCATCTCATGATCTGAATGTCGGGCTGTCTTGAAATTTCCTCTGCCAGATAAATTACCCTGTCACTTTTAAATTCAATCCTATATGAAATCTTAGAACAGACAAAATGAAGACAATTTGTTTGCCAGAATATAACACTCATGGCCTTCCTTCAGTCCATTTTCCAATGGAGAGCTCATAACCATTTGAAACTTCCTTAGTCTGGCTTCACTCATTCCCTTCTTATGAGCATTCTAGCCTCAGTGCTCTTTCCCAAGGGCTGGTTGCAACTCAAATTGGTCAATGAAGGTCCAGGCTCCTCTACACAGCCTTCAAAGTCTCTCTCCTGTACACAGCAAGATCTCAGTGTCCTTTGAGAGACATTGGCCCAGGATTTCTCAAACCCACATAGGCAAGGATGTTGTACTGCTCCTTTCAGAAGTCTTTAAGGGTTAAATCTGTACCTGAGACCATCTGGAAGCACAAGTGGCCAGCATTCTGGTCATAACTCAGGAAATTTTTGAAAGTTAAAACTAAAATTCAGGTTATAACCCAAGTTGTACGGACGTTATGCCAGTCATAATTTGAGGGTCCACTGTATTTGATGCATATTGCACTGGCTCTATCTTACCTTTGTCTCATATACTTTATTCTCTCACATTTGCTTTGTGGAATTACCAGGCAAATAAATATCATACACCAAATCTTTTCTTCAGGAGTTACTCTCCTTTAGCATTCTATAGCATTAGTAAAGGGAGACCACAGATTGGTATGTCTTGATGAAACTCTAAGGATGGATGATAAGAAAGAAAATGACAGCATTACCTTACTGAATAACCAAAAAGATATCTGAATTTGAGGTAGTCATAGTTAATCTACCTCTATACCCCACAGATAAATAGTGATATCTTTGGAGAACAATTCAAATGGAAAATTCAAATTATACTTATTAGCTCTTGTGATGTTCATTGTTTAGGACACCAGCGTAGTGCAATTATAATAATAAATAGAAGCAGGTTTCATTTTTTCTCATGAAGATAATAGTTTTAAAAATACATTGTTGTAGTTATAGAAGAATATTAGTAAGTTTGCTAGAGTATACTTAGTCAGCAATTTGTATCTACAGTTTATAATTGTGTCTATATGTTAGTTTAAATTGAAAAAAATTATAGATAATCACTGGAACTCATTTGATAATAAGAATGACTAGTTCCAACTACTCACCTAAAATGAGAAATGAATTCTTGTTCCCTTGTATGATAGCTAACCAAAAGCATATGGAGAATTTATGACTGCTCTTCATTTTGAAATGTACCACTGGGATTTAAATGTAATTTCTTCAGTACTCCCAAAGCTTCTAAGATGAGCCAATAATGGCACTGTATTTTTCTTAATTATTGATAGTATCTTTAATTTCCCTACTGAGGAATTCTTACATACATTATTCAGGGACTTTCCTTTATTATTGCTTTCAACTACCTGTGCAAGTATTTTGATTTAATTATATTAGCTGTTGAAGACATGATTTATTCACACATAATTTCAATATTCAGCCTTTTCAACAATGCCTTTCAAGTTTTATATCTGTGAACAAGGACAAAACTCTTTACATATGTCCAATCCTGATTAAAATCCAGAAAAGTGAACAAATTATAAATATATATGTAACTTTAATATTTTAAACTTAAGAAAATTAACACTTAATGAGACATTAATTCTATATCTTAAAATGATCATCGGTATTGATTACTCATCCCAATTCAGTTCTCCTTTCATCTGTCTTGGTATGAAGTGAAGATCTAGCCAAAATTCAAAAAATATACCTTCTCTCTGGAGTTTGGAAAGAACTTCTAGGAATTTTTGAGCTTTTTAAAATACAAGACCTAAGTACATGCACATGAGTGGTAGAGAATAATTTTTTAAATTTGTAGTTTGAAAAGTTATTTTCATGCATGAACTTTTTTCTAGGGTATCTCTAAATAAAAAATTACAATGCATCATTGCTAATGATCCTAAACTCCACTGCAGATTACAGGAACTTTATGTGTCCCTAAACTATTGTATATTTCTTATGCTAAACTACTTTGAATTTTCCAAAAAATTATTGTATGTAACATTAAATACTATGATTCCTACCAGCTTAGCAATAGTTTTGTTAGATCCCAGCTTCTGGTTTTTAAAATTTGTTTTATGTCATAAATATAAGAAAATTCTGAAATAAATTATCAATACTTATTTGTAAAACACAGACTAACTTTTAAAATCATGAAATTTTTACCCAATTTTAGGTGTCAAATATTTCTTTTCTTTTTACTTTATCATTTCAGAGACTACCAAAAGTTACACCAATATTTATATTTAATAGAAATATTTAATAGAAATGTGAACCAATATTTAATAGAAATGTGAACTTGGATCCATCTTGGTCATATTTACACTTAGAAATGTTCATCTTTCTCTTCTGAAACAAAATAGTTTTATACATGTTATAAATAGCATAGGAAGTTAATTTTTGAGAAAAACAACATAGAAAAATTTAAACATTTTTATACTTTATGGCCACCACCAACACTTCATTTTTTTCCTCTTGCATATTTATTTTCTGGTAAATTGGAATTTTTTTCTGTATATTTAAGATTATACAATTTTATATATTCTATATAGTATAATTATAGAATTTCATTATAATAATATTTAAGGATACACAATATCAGATACTCTTTATAGTATGCCATAGACTTTCATCATCATAAAAATTCATTTTTAAATTCATTGATAATATGTGTGTCTATATATGGCAACATACATATTATTTAATTATTCCATGAAATTATTTTATTCACATTTTTTAGCTACACGGATAATTTTGTTACAAAATGACCCACTAAGAAAACAAATCTATCTCTCTATTGTGTAAATACAATCAGAGAACTGTTAAAACAATACAAATAATGAAGAATACATGAAGAATTGGAGTGTTACAGATGACATACATGCAGATGAAATGACAAGTATGGATATAAAACATAGGATACTACGTTTTGATTCCAGACAGAGTTGTGGAAATTATGGAATTATTTCTCCTTGATTTCTTCCAATCATATTTTCAAATTGGGGCAAAGGTCCTTTCCCAAATAGTGCACCATCACATTAACAAGATTGAGGGTTGTCAAGCCACAAGAAAACCACAAGAAAGAGAAACAAGAAAAATACTTCTCATAAGTGAGGCATCATATGCAGGAATAAACAAAGGTAGAATATGACTTTTTTTTTTTTTGGTACCAGGGATATAACACAGGACTTTGCGCTTGCAATGCAGGCAGCAGCACCAACGAGCTAAATCCCCAGCCAGAATATGACTTTGAAGCAAGCATTTTCTTCTTATTTAGACAGTGAGGAAAGAGGGAGCATGCTCACTGAGAAAAATGTGCAGTAAGGAATCAAGATCAAGCCAACTGTGCAGAGGGATATGCAAAACTCTGGACACCTGGGTCAGAGCTCCAGAAATATATTTTAATTGGGGTATGTGCTCATAACACATATGCAATAAATGGGACAAAATTAAATGGTTCATTTCAATATACAGACAATATATATTCTTTTGATCTGTAGGATCCATATATGAAGACACAAGAATCTATGAGATAAAAGAAGAACCCTAAAGCCCCCAGGAGGACTTTTGAGCACATTATTAAATTATCTCACTTAAATGAGCCTCCTGAAGGCCAGGGATTTAGCTCAGTGGTTCCAGCGCCTGCCTCGCAAGCGCAAGGTCCTGAGTTCGATCCGTGGTACCAAAAAATAAAATAAAATAAAATAAATGAGCCTCCTGAAATGGCAATCACGTTCATCTTTAACAACATTTGTAAAGTATATACAGACTAAAAAGAAAGTATCCTGCTTACACACACATAAAGGAGCTCACAGGCACACTTGGACACTGGAAATTTTATGGTAATGTTTGCAAAACTCACAAAAGCCATTCCATTTCCATACCAACTATTCTCTCTGATTGTCAAATGGTGCAAAACGCTGCGGCCTCCCCAAAGTGTCTGTGAACTGTAAACCAATTCTACTTCTCTGTCACACTGTTTTCAAGTATTCAGTCTACAACAAAGGGAATTTTCACATTTCCCACCATTTTATAGGAATGTGTCTAGTACTAGAGCTATAAATCTAAAGAAATAAAAGTATATAATGAGCCAATGTGTTTGGTATATATTCTAGAGGAATAGAAGAATATGTAGGAATGATAATGCAGAACATTTTTTAGAAAAGATATCACATAGTTTTTTCCGTGATCTTTGTAGGGCACATTTTACATCTTTGTTCCTCAAGCTGTAGATCAAGGGGTTCAACATAGGGATGACCAGGGTATAAAATATGGAAGCCACTTTGTCAGTGTCAAAAGAGTGACTGGACTTGGGCTGCATGTAAACGTCAGCATCCCATAAAACATGGTGAGCACAATCAAGTGGGACCCACAGGTGGAGAAGGCCTTGCACCTGCCCTCTGCAAACTTCATCCTGAGAATGGCTTTCAGAATGAGCAGGTAGGACACCAGGACCACCAGAAGAGAAGAAATAAATTCAAAAACTGAGAAAATCACAATTATCAATTCAATTTCATGGGTATCTGAGCAGACAAGAGACAACAAGGGGATAATCTCACAGTAGAAATGACTGATGACATTGTATCCACAAAAGGACAAAGTGAAAATCTTTATGGTTACCAGAAGAGACACAAATGTGGAGTAGAGCTAGGGAATCCCCACTAGTACCCAACACAGCCTTGCTGACATGATGACAGTGTAGAGAAGAGGGTTACAGATGGCCACATAGCAGTCACAGGACATTGCAGACAGAATAAAAAGCTCACAAACAATGAACACAATAAAAGAAGACAGCTGTGTAGCACAACCATAATAGGAGATTGCATTTTGATCCACCACAAAATTTTCCAACATTTTGGCCCCACAGCTGTAGAATGGCCAAGATCAGTGAGAGCCAGGTGTCTGAGGAAAAAGTACATGGGTCTTTGCAGCCTGGGGTCCACCTGGGTGAGGATGATCATCCCCAGGTTGCCCAGCAGCGAGGTCAGGTAGACAATGAGGAACAGGAGGAATAGTGGAGCCTGCAGCTCAGGGCAATCTGTGATACCCAGCAGGATGAACTCGGTCACCACTGTGAGGTTGGGCCCCCTCCATCCAGAGTGATCAGGAAACCTAATCAGGATAGAAATAACAGTGGAGTCAATAGTTTTTCAATATTATTTACCACCTAGGAAATTTTTACTATGCAGAACTACTGCATATAAACTCATTCAAAATTTCCCATTTAGAATATTTAAAATAAACCCATTTTTCAAAAATTACACTGGGGGGGTGTCTCAGGTGGGAACATTACTTCATCGAACTGTAATGATGTATGGAAAGTTACTTTGGATGTGTATCTGAAAGTCTTTATTTTCATATAAAAAAACTAACATGTCCTTACAAGTTTGAGGGAAGAATAGAGAAAAACCTGGGTTTTCAGTGACGTTTATGCTGTCTGAAAATAGCTCTCTCAAGTTCATGAATATGCTTATTCTTGGCATTTTAGAATTGTTAGTGATGATGGCAACATGACATGATCACTTTGTGGAGCAGAGGGTCGCAGATGCCCACATAGAGATTATTAGCCATTGCAGACAGAATAGTGAGCTCACTAATTATGAGCACGATGGTGAACAAAGTTTAGGGGATTGTTTTTCAATTAGTTATAAAATTCACCAATATTTTGGCTCCCACAGCTCTTGAGTCACCAAGATTAAGAGTACTGAGATGTGTGATAAAAAGTACATGCGTGCTTGTAGCTCATGATCATGCTACAGCTGCACACTGTGCAGTTACATAGATGAGGAGGAACAGCCCAAATTAGGGGCCTGCAGATCAAGATGGGGGCTGATGTCCCTTAGAATGAATGCTCTTCCACTGACACATTTATCTCGTCTATGCAGACCACTAAGAATGGAGACTGTGGGCAAAACCATTAAAACCCATTGGTCTTCCAGAAGTATCACCTGTTAAAATCTTAGTAATCAATCCATTAATTATAAGATAAACTAACAAATTTTCCCTAATTGAAAATGACTTGCCTCCACCACTGAACCTAAGACCACATTTAGAAACCTGTGAAACAGGGTAGCTCGTGAACACTTATTTCTCTGCTATGCAGTGATTATTATTACAAGGTACACTACATACAATACCTTTGAATCTGTCAGCAATATATTGCTTAGAAAAAATTTAACCTTGATCGGTAATTCTGATATTTCTACAAAGTAATTCACTAAAAATTCAGAATTTATTCTAATCTTTAAATTTTTGTCAGAATTATAATGAAAAGCAACAGCTCTCTGCTTTTTCAGCTTACATCTTCAGTCCCAATCCATAAGTAAACCACTATTAAGACAATTTTAAGAGATTTTGACTTTCTACAACCACCTCATTGTAACTGAACATATCAACAGGTATTCTCATTCCCTGGTCTATTAAATCTTTGAAAATTGTATTTTACACTACCACGTTTTTATATGCTTTAAACATTTTAATGGTATTTTGTGATGATGGGGAATAATGTAGTTTGTTTGTGGGAATTTCCAAAATGGGCATTCTACACAATAAATATTACATAATACATTCATTTGCTCTACACCAGTATGTCCAAACTTTAACAGTAGATGACAATCTTTCTGGTTTTTACTAAGCTGCATGTCAACCAAGTTCTGGATCTTTAACTTACTCAGTTTGAGGACTAGCAGATATTTCCACATCTGTCTTGACCTTAGCAGTAATATCATCACAATAATTTGTTTTATGTTCCAGTTATAATTTCTCCAGCATATTTTAAGATACATAAAAAATTTATTTAAAATTTATTTAAAGATTTATTTTAAAATTTACCAAATAAGATAGTCAGATAAGCTACTATAAATATTTCTCAATGAGAAATGTTATTGTAAAGTACGGAATGCCATTTTAATATCCCAGAGGGAAGCAAAATATACCATTTTATGTAATTTGTGGCTATAAAAAGAAAAATGTAGCAGAGCAAATGTATTAGACATTGTATGATTAATTTGATATACTTAATGTTTACTTGTTTAAATGTGCTTAGACAAGATAAATAATTTGATCTATAAAAATAAAATTTGATATAGCATTGATTTGAAGTACATTTATTTTATTTTATTTGTGAATATTACTCTTGTAGCTTTATAGATCTTCCATTAGATATACATGAAAAGTTTTGAGCTAACAATAGTGTCAAGATTTTATTTTCTCCACATCTACGTTTCTGATAGTTTTCTCCTTCAGACTCTTTTAAAGGCAGTTTACATCAATATTGAATCAATATTTATTTCAGTATGTTATATATTAAGGTTATCATTCAGATTCTGGTAAAATAAACACATTGATGAACAAACATATTTAAATATGTGCATATATACACACACACAGGGAGATTTGTCTGTATTTGTGGTGATGTAAGAGTGTGTTCTTTCGGGAATTCACGAGCCTGGTTGACTTCCTGTTGTCCTTTCGGTTTCTACAGGTTCCTTCTCTAGGGCAAGGATGTCATTACTCATCCGGGGGAATTCTAGGGTTTCTCTGCAAGTAGTTTGAGTACCCAGGCTTTTCCTTACTAATTTCTACCATATTGTTCCACTTCATCTGCTCAGCAACAAGGCAACACTTCCATGTTCACCATTCTTAGTGACTTTCTGAATCTCTGCATTCTCCTACTTTATCACACTTCATTTCTCTGGTCAAGAAAGACTGAATTTTCATATGAAGTTACTCATTTCAGTTCCACTAATTACTGGAATTACTCCTTCTTTCTGAGGACTTTTCTATTTTAACTGGGTATATTAAGTGTATTATAATTTTGTACACTAGTGTAAAACTATATATTTCACAATAATTACAAGAGCCCAACATCTACCAACACAATGAAATGATAAACACTTGAGGAGATGCAAATAATATTAACCCTAATTTGATCTTTACACACCATGTACGCCTGTTTCATTTTCATATGTACAAATTTTGTGTCTATTACAAGTAAAGATCAAAATGTAAAGACAAAAACCTAGACACATAATTTACACAACTACATCTAACAAAACAAAACAAATTGGCATGTTTCACTTGCAGTGTTTAATTGGAAGAAAAAGTGATAACACGAAATAATTCTTAATTTCTAAGTTTATTTCAAGCTTATATTCTGCTGGTCTCTATCCTGGAAATTATCTTGCATGCATGTGTGTGTTTGTGTATTTGTGTGTGTATGTACCAGTGTGTGTTTCAGCATAAAGATCAAACCTGGTGGTCATTAAAATTCCTCCATTAAACTGAATTGCTCAGCCCTTAGAATTATCTTATTCTTCATTAAACACACACATGTGTCACTGTATTGGGGACAAACATTGAATCTCCTTAAGTTTATCAGTGAACACTGGGGCCAGAGAAACTGTCTTTGGCACCAGAAAAATTTTCCGTTTTAGGATTTTGTACTCTGGACAATGCAAAACTCAAGAAGAGCAGAAAAAACTTTTTTATTGACCTTCGGTAATTGTCTAAGCTTTTCTTAGAATCATGGAATCATATTTCAGGAAAACTTACAAGGTGTCTGTCCTATCTGATACAATCTCCTGTAACACACAGGCTGGTTGTAAGGCAGGTAAGATTTCTGCATATGGTGAAATATATCCCTGTAATGACTGTTTTCTGTATAAACACTTAAGCAGTTCAGTTTACTTTATCAGTGGGGACTTTGGACATCATAGTTTACCTTCTACCATGTCTCCTGACACATAGTAATCTAGGGGTAGATATTCGATTATTTGGAAAAGCAGATGCATTATTTCATTCAATCTTGAGTCTAATTGAAATTGAAAAAAATTCAAAGACACTTAGACCTTACATTTAGACTTTGTAGTAAGTAAAATATATGCTGTAACCTACCTGTGCAGAGAGGTCTGCTAAGACTCACAACCTGAAGATAGTCACACTGAACTATATACATTTAAAGGTTCAAGTCCAGGAGCCTGAGGAACAAATTCCCAAATGCAGCCTTAATTTCCCAGGGAATGAAAGGACCAAGGCTCATAGTTAATTCTCCTCTGAAAACATGACACAAAGTGAAGTGCAAAGAATGGTAAGGGATTCACCGCTAAGCAACCCCTGGAGTAATAGAAGAATGCAATGTTTGCATTTGCTATTTAACTCTTCTACTGAACAGTAGTACCCTAATGCCTATATTAGCTGGGAAGGGCTGCTGCTGGCCTTTGGATGAAGAAAATGCAGCAGTTAAGAAACATTTGTGTACATTGCTTAAAAAACAGATGATACAGAATATGAATTCAAAGTGTAAATAATTGTGAACAGATCAAATACTGATTTTCTGTTGAATTTGTAAGGCACCCATCATATATACCTAGTCTTATTTCTAATTTTTAATTAAAAACTTTAGAGTATAAAATGCATTTCCACACAAATCATCAATCTTTCCTCAGTGCACATTTAAACACTACAATTGACTAAAATAATTTTTTAAATTTTCACTTGTATTAAATTACATATTCTAAAAGCAATATAAATGCAAAAGTATATCTGGAGAGTTTGCTTATCTACTAGCAGCCTTTAAAGTAATTCTCTGGAAAGCATAGATATTCAAAAGAGATTTATGGACTGACTTATGGAAAACATGACTGTATGAGTGAAGAAAAGAACAACATATCCACCCTAAAATTA
Organism: Heterocephalus glaber; assembly: GCF_000247695.1. The sequence goes on along the minus strand of NW_004624856.1, from coordinate 431,856 downwards.
TGCTCAGACATTAATGTGTTTTCCTAATGATTTAATTCCTTATTAAGATCTATTTAATATCATAAATCATGTGAAAATTTACATTTCATCTTCTAGAATATTTTGGCCCTTAGAGGAGAGAAATATTGTTCACCTGAATATTACATAAAAATAAAATAATTAAAATCTAAATGTGATCCAGCAGTTCTACTTTGGAGTATTTATCTAAAAGAATGAAACTCAAAACTTCAAAAGACAAATGATGGCTTGTCATGTTTCTTGCAGCACTATTTGCAATAACTAAGAGGTAGTTACTGCATACATGGCCTTTATGGATGAATAGATCCTGAAAATGTGATATATGTGTGCAAAATATCATTATTTAACCTTCACAGAGAAGGGTATCCTAAAGTATGAGTCAATATGGATATGCTTAGTGAAATAAGCACATTTTACTTTACCATTTTACTTTATTTTTAAGGTTAATGAAAATAGTCACACTCATACTAGTATATAGTAGCATGGTATTGATAAGAGGTTAGGGAAAAGGGAAAGGAGAGAAAATACTGAAATTACAAAGTTTCAGTTACACATTTTGAATGATTTATGCAGATCTGGTGTACAAGAAAGGAACTATAGTTAAAAATATTCTTTTCCATACTTTAATTTGTAAAGAAAATAGAACTTATGTTAACTTTTCATGATAAAATAATTTATTTTAAAAGGAATAGTGTACTTAATATGTCATACAATATGTATGAAAATTGAAACTATTACACTAAATGATATCAAGTAAAATGAGGACAGTATGATTCCGTTTTTGTGAGCTATTTAGAGGCTGTGGTTTTCAGGACATGGAAAACGAATGAAATTGTGCAAGAGATGGAAAGGAGGAAGGCAGGAGAAAAATCCCTCAATAAATGCCCACGAGTGCTGGTAAGATCTTGACTCTATGTAGAAGTGTTGGCTGAACAAAATGTGCATATAATGATTCCTGCTGAATTGTTCAGTGTAAAGTACCTACTGGTATATCGTGGGATTTTACTTCCACAAATTATTTTAAATGAATTTAGAATTAACTTTAATAATTTGAAACATAAGGATTTAATTATTCATGTCATTAAGTGAATTTGTGATTTCTGTCTTCCCTGTCCATTTTGCATGAATTTGCTTTGATACATTTTGCATATTATTTTCAATTAAAAATGTTGACATAATTTGCTTTGGTGGCTTTGCTATATAGGTGTTTTCCATTAGATTGAAATTGCAATGCAATTAATCTTATGGTAATTCAAATAACTCCATAGAATTAACTCTACTTACCATAACATTTTCAAATTTCTGAAAATGTTTCACATGAATTTACTGCTTAATTAACTCTATAAATTTACCCTATGACTATGATTGCTCTAGCAAATGTTACCTTTATATTTAACCACATTCATTCTTACAATAAATCTTATATAGAAATAGAACAGCTTTACTTATTCACATTAGTCAGTGATTTATTTTTTGTCATTAAATTTTATGTTATGTAAAAGGGAAATTTTGCACTTTCTTTTCTTCCTGAATATCTGTTTTCATCATAACGTGCTTTCTCTTTCCATTACTAAGCCTGATCTACAATTTTTCATTCTTATCTGTCTTTGTTAACTACATATTCATGTCTTTTAAAAAAATCTGTGGTATAAATTTGTACATGTTTTAAATTGAGTTTTCAAAGATAAATTATCTAACAGTGGAAATTTATTTTTTCACTTAGGTATATATTTTTTTCTATTTACCAATATTTTTTGATTGGAATACACAGTGTTCCTTAAATTGTGGCATATGAGCTTATTAGATGTTTGTGATGCTTTCCTAGAGCCTATGATCTGTATAATCAGTCATTAGAGTAGGAATGTTTTCTTTACTCCTCTATTCACCATTACTTTTCAACACTACATATTTAAACTTTTCAAATTTCTGAATTTTCAGAAATGTTTTCATGGGAATTTACATCAACATTTTCAGGGTATTATTGAATTGTTTGAAAAAATCATTAGATAGTTCTTGTTTCGTGAATTTTTATGTATATTCACTTTATTTTTATAGATTATGAGGCAATTACTTATTAATTAAATTTGTGAACTATTGTATTTATTCTTATTTCCTAGTCATGGTTTCTACTTTTATTTTATTTGTGGTTTTTTATATTTTTTGAATTTCTAAATCATCAATTCATCAATTTTTCATGTTTATCTTGTGTTTGGGGTTCATTTATGCAAATCCATGCACACACAAACAGGGACTGTCTTTTTTTACATACCTGGGACAGGCATGTTAGTGCTATGATTACACTGTGATATTTGAAGAGTCACCTGGAGGAATGGCAGGGAAGAGAGGCTCCCAAACTAAACACACACTGTGGTAGGAAAACATAACGGGAAGAGATGTTCTGCTAATATACATTTGAGAAGTTATTTAAATTTATTGATCTGTAGAAGGGATATTATTCATAGATTTGTTTTGAGGAAGATTCTTTTGTTGGAAACAAAGATGGATTGTTAACTTGGTCAAGATTTTTATCATTACTACACCTTAGAACTTTGAAATTTTATTCTCAATATATTATTTGAAAACATACTATTTCATTACTTTTAATGGAAAATTCTTACAAACTGGTTAGGGGAAGTCTCTCTAAACATTTACTTGAATTCACAAATGAAGCCTCCTGAACTTGATTTTAAGGTGGGAGTGGTTGTTTATGCACATTTCCATTTTGCGATCTTAATCATCAAAGATTTCTTTTGCTAGTACTTTTTGTGCCCATATAATTGAAAAACACAACACATCAGGCTTACAGTTGCAAACTAAAATATAGACTGATTTTTATAGGCACTCCCTGATTTTTTGGCATTTCTTATTTTTAGTGCCATTGAAATTTCTGAGTTTTATTGTCCACAGTATCAAACTCTGCTGACTCAAAAGGTTTAGCAGTAGTTTGATTGAATACTAATTCCTCATTTTAAAAACTAATATTTGTGAATATAATATGAAACTTTCAGAAATGATTTATGAACCACTTTAATAATAAATGTAGACCAACTTTCAAAATGAATGAAATAGCATATATAATTACAAACATCAACAGCAACTTTTTTGTTTATATTTTATCATTTAACTAATTAACAGTTATGCCAAGATTTATAATAAAATAGCATAATGTTGTTATATTAAATCATGCTTCAATTTCATGCAATTAGGGACTAGAAAATTTTATATTTATTTTACAATAAATTTCCAGTCTTATGACCAACAATAATTAATATTAACATGTAATTGTTCATTTTAAACTTTTTAAAAAATATTACAGTAGTTTCACACACAGATACACAGAATAAAGCTTCATTCTACAGTTTATCATACTAAAATAATCTATTTCATTATCTTTTCTGTAATATTTACTTCAGTGTGACAATGTATACAGCCTGTCATTATTCCAAACAATTTTTATTCATATGTGTTGATTACACAGATAATTCTGTGGCCTGATGTTGTACTACAAAAACAGAATACCTCTTCTATGACACAAATAAAACTCCAAGAATATTGAATCATAATTTTCTGAAAAATACATGGAGAAATGAAGGCTTATGAAATAAGTATGTTGAAAAGACAAGCATATATACATGTTAAATTACACTCAAACTAGGAAGCTAATATAAAATTCATGTAGTCCAAGGATAGAATATTATCAAAAAACAACAACAAGGCCAAGATTTAGCTCAGTGGCACCACACCTGCCTGGCAAGCTCAAGCTCCTGAGTCTGATCACTGGTAGTACTTTTGTATTTTTTTCCTCCTAATTTTCTTTTTAATTCTGATTACCCAAGATTTTCATCCTTCCTACTCCTTAAAAAAAATCTTTTAAAAAAAAAATAGATTGCTAAGGAAAAAGAACAAAAATGACCTCCAGGTATTATTTTTTTTTTTGGAAATTGGGCACTAATTTATTAAAATTATTAAGTAATAAAAACAAAAACCTCAATACATGATTTATATGGCAAGCCTCAAGAAATTTATCTGAATTGCTGCATTTGCTTTTCTAAAAGTCAATAGATTTAGATAAAATCATTTGCTACCCTGAGCCGATGGGTTGCTGTATTGCCAGACATGAGGACAGGGGCCCCTGACCGCAGAGGCCACCGCAAGGAATAGTGGCATTTGAGGCATTTCTCCCAACACTTTTCCTAACATCAGTATACCACACTGAGTCTCCTGAGAACAAACACTGTTTCTAACATCAGCACACCACACCGAGTCTCCTGAGAACAAGCAAGATTCATTTTAACACAATCCATTAGCTTGTGTAGAGCATAAAACAGAAAGATTGCATGTGCTTACCCAAGGCTAGAAACACACACACACACACACACACACACACACACTAAAGATCAAAATAATTGAGAAGAGCTCAACGGCCATTCACTCCTCTTGTTGCTACGACTTGACCTCACTCCCACTCAGCAAACAACGCATATTCACTGGAATTAGGATCTCTGTGTTCTAATCCTACTTTACCACATTTTAACATTTCTTTATTATGTTTATAATTCGTTTCTCTTCCTCAAAGAAGGCAGTGTTAGTTGTTTTGTTCACTAAATTTGTATTAACCATGTAGAAGTTCAACTGCTACAAGAAGGCCAGGTTCTGGATACATCTCAAGGCCATTTGTACTCTCTTTACATTGTGCACTTAGAGAGCAGGTTCTCATGAATGCTCATTTCTGTGACTCCTCCTGTATGTATCTTTCAAAAAATAATGGATATCTTTTTCTATGTCCTTTGAAGAACATATTTTACATCTTTGTTCCTCAAGCTGTAGATCAGTGGATTCAACATTGGAATAGTCAGAGTATACAATATGGAAGCCACTTTATAATTGGCAGTGAAGTGACTGGACTTGGGCTGCAAGTACATAAATAACAATGTCCCGTAGAACACAATGACCACGGTCAGGTGGGACTTGCAGGTGGAGAAGGCCTTGCACCTGCCCTCTGCAGAGTTCATCTTGAGAATGATTATAAAGATGAGCAGGTAAGATGCAAGGATGACTAGAAGAGAGAAAATCAAGCCAAAAGCTGATGCAAGCAGAAGTATCACCTCTAAATCATAAGCATCTGAGCAGAGCAATGATAACAAGGGGAGACTGTCACAGAAGAAATGACTAATAACATTGTGGCCACAAAAAGACAAAGTGAAAATCTTCGTGGTGTGTAGAAGAGACACAAATGTGCAGTAGAGATTGCCACTAGTATAGAACACACCCTTGGTGTCATGAGGACAGTGTAGAGGAGAGGGTTTCAGATGGCCACATAGTGGTCATAGGACATTGCAGACAGAATAAAAGGCTCACTACCCACAAGAGGCCCTAAGAAAGCCAGCTGTGTAGCACAACCATAATAGGAGATTGTATTTTGATCCACCACAAAATTTCCCAATATTTTGGGTCCCACAGCTGTGGAATAGCCAAGATCAGTGAGAGCCAGGTGTCTGAGGAAAAAGTACATGGGACTTTGCAGCCTGGGGTCCACCTGGGTGAGGATGATCATGCCCAGGCTGCCCAGCAGCGAGGTCAGGTAGACGACGAGGAATAGGAGGAACACTGGAGCCTGCAGCTCAGGGCGATCTGTGATGCCCAGCAGAATGAACTCAGTCACCGCTGTGAGGTTGTGGTTTTTCATCCAGATTTACAGCAAAATTATTCTTGTTAGAACTTTCAATATAGTCAATAAAGGTCCAAGTTTAAGACCTGGGGGAGTTTATTATGCAAAGGTTGTATCAGTTAAGCTATATCTAATGTATCTGATATAAATTATTTTAAAATAAACTCATTATTACAAATATGTTATACCTTGAAATGGAGACATACAGGATATAGAAAAGAATTTCTCAACTAAGGAGATTTTACATATAAAAAGATATTTCCCTGTCCATTCATATTTTGATTGTCTCAGATGGAGAGTGAGCTATAATTTTTATCTAATGGCTAGTAGCTCCTTAAGCAGATAAGCATCTCATTATATCCAATATCTAGTCTATAATAATATCCAATCAGTCCCAATTATCAACCTTTTAAAGTTTCAGAAACCCTGATAGGTTTCTGATAGGTAAATCTACCCTGATAGGCAGATAGTTAAATAGAAATATAGGTGGATTAAAATGTTTAAGCAAAAAATCATTTAATATTAAACATTGTAGAAATTTGGTGTTCCGGATAAATAGATAAATTTATGCTATATTTCACATTTTCTCTTTGCCATTCATTTAACTACAATCATGTAGTGGCACTCAATAATTGTATTTATTGTATGGCTTAATATATATGGTGTCTATATAATAAGACTTTCTAATCATAAATTTGAAAATTGCATGTAACTCTCTACTTCCAAATACAAAACTATAAAGGCCTTACAACTCTAAGTACAGCTGAAAGTGTTAAAACATTTAATAGAATACAATCACATCTTCTTTATCCAGTTTCCAGTTGATGGGCACTTGGGCTGTTACCAAACTTTAGCTATTACAAATTGTGCTGCTATTAACATGGGTGCACATATATCGCTGTGGTATGACTCTTTTAATTCTTGTGGGAAGATGCCCAGCAGGGGAATAGCTACTTCAAATGGGACCTCTAGCCCTAGTTCTTTGAGGTATCTCCATACTGATTTCCACAGTGGTTGCACCACTCTGCACACCCACCAACAATGGAGAAGGGTTCAATTCTCCCCACACCCCTGCCAGCATTTGATAAAATGGAGTACTACTCAGCCATAAAGAATGAGAAACTAGAGTCATTTATAGCTAAGTGGATGCATATTGAGGCCATACTCATAAGTGAAATAAATACGACACACGTGTAAATACCAAATGTTTTCTCTAGTGTGAGAAACTGAAAGTGAAAATAAGGATTAAAATGATTAAAACTAATAATTGATAATTTAAAATAGGAAGAAAAGGTTCAAAGGGGTAGGGGTCGTGGGAGGGGGAGGGGAAAGGAAAGAAGGGAAAGGAAAAATTATGAGAAAAGAAAAAAAATGGAAACAAAGCCTATGGAAGTAGGGAAAGGTACCAGGGATCGAACTCCGTTCCTTGTGCTTGCACAGCAGGCGGCGGAACCACTGAGCTAAATCCCCGGCCCCTCCTCATGTTATTTATAAGAGCTTTGTTTCCATTTAATCTTTCTTTTCTCATTAGTTTTCTTTTTCAGAAAGGATCGCCTACCTTAGATGACAGTCACTGCTAACTGTGAACATGACTGTAGGCAGTGAAATATATGGCCCCACCTGAAGCCATTTGTCTTTGTTACCTGTATTAAAACATCTCTCATGATTTCCAATGTGTTCCTTCACTTGGGGATTTCATGGTCAATTTATGTATTTTTAAACTTCCTCCATTGCCCCTATGGAGTCGCCAAGCAATATTTTCATCCCTAAATCATTTGAGATCTCAATAAAATCCCTAGAGATTTTTCACTAATTGTCAGGGACAATTTGTAATTGTGACTTTTTACATGTATTTTATATTTCTGCAGTCCCACCTGTGGATATCTATCTAAAATATTGGTAACATCATCTCAAAGAAATATTAATACTCTCATGGTCATGTGGCATAATTAAAAATCATCAATATATTGAAACAAGTGTATAGCATTCCATAGAGACATAGACAAATAAAATATATATGAACAATGGAATTTTGTTCAGCATTAAAAATAGTTATCATATAATATGTGAAAATATCAATGAGCCTGAAGAATATTATGTTAGTAAAACTAACCAGTCACAGGAAAAATATTGCATGATTTTAATTATATGAGTAATATGAAATGTTCAATGGCATCAAATCATAAAAGGCAATGGTGGTTTCAAAATACTTGGAGTGGAAGGAGTTGCTAATAACAGGGATCAAGGCCCAATTATGAAAACAAAATAGTTCTGGAGAACTGCTATAGAGCATTCCTCCTGAAATTAATAGCATGGTATTGCACGTTTGAATATATTACAAGAATAGATTTTAGGTTAAACACAATGAATTATTTTTAAAAATGAAATTAATTACCAATATATGGTTTAACAGGAAGGAATTTTGAAACCGTACTAATTCAAAGTAGTCAGGCAACAAAATTAGCCTTTACTATGAATCCTTCATATGAAATATTCAGAATAACAGTATACATTGAGGTGGTAAACAGATTGGTTGGAATAGATAATTGTGAGGAGTAAAGAAAAATCATTCAATAGATACTTGGTACTGAGGGCAATTTAGAACTAGATACATCTTGTGGCTGTACAACATTGTGAATGTAGTAATTACCACTAAATAGTTCCCTTTAACATTATTAATTATGTTAACATGAAATTTTGGCCATGGAATTTGTATCCTTTTGTGATAATTGTGTCTATTATATGCAATGGCTGTCTTTTTAATTCATGACATTGGCTTACAGAAGTTTTAAATTTGGAGTACTCAAAATACTATATATTTGTAAATTGCAGAACTTGTGTTTATGTCTGTGATTATAGGTATATGTATCTCTCTGTGTATATATAATAAATCAATGGTTCCTATTAATCTTATATTTCTGGAAAATATTTTTTAAATTACTATTACTTTTTGAAATTAAAACATTCTTAGGTTTTCTAATGAATATCATGTCAGAGTTCAACTGAATTTGTATACTAATATTAGTGTTTATTTCATTTTACCATATAAATCATATTTATAAATTTAAACTTTCTGAACCACTGTCCTCTTTGAAGTATGGATAAAGCATATCAAGTTCCCTCTGTTGCTGGCAGTAACCACCATCTACTGCTCATCATTCACATGCATGTGACTCACACTGTAAATATTTTAATATTTTAAATAAAATTCTATGATACGGTAGTGAATGCCATTTCCTGTACATTATTTTTCGTCTGGTAGGGTGCTTTTGGACTCGTTCACGATAATTCACATAGCTGGGCAATATTCCCTGACTTTACAGGGTGTATAAACATATCAGAAACTTACAAACTATTTCTCAAAATTCCTTTTAATCTTAGACTCCAAACACCAGAGCAGAAACATTTTATTTGCTCTCCATCTTCTCACTCTAATTTTGACAGCATGAGATGCTGATTTTAAGAGTAAGTTTTTTATACCATTCTCCATTTTCCACATTATTTTGCTATACTACAGATCAAACCATGTGTTGTTATTGCACTGAGATATATCCCCATCCTTTATAAAAAAGGATAAATAATTTTAATAAATAATGATTTAAATAAATAATTTTGTATTGAGAAAGTATTTCCATGTTGCTATGGTGGCCTTGAACTTGTGATCCTCCTGCCTCAGCCTCAGGAGTAGCTGGAATTCCGGGCTTTTGCCACAGCACCTGATTTATCTTAAATTAATTTTTGAAATAGAGAATGTCTAAGACTAGATTTCTTTTCACCTAGATGTATGTTTGAAGTCTTATCCATGATAATTAATTTAAATATAGTTTTTTTCTTAATTTTTCTACATAGGGAAACCCTTTAAACATTTAAATTTTTTCTCAAAGAACCTAAAACTTTTATATTTCCATTAATACACTGGAAATATTTTCTTTGTTCTATCTTTTACTCATTAAATTAAAAGCCACACACTTTTAAGCATTTGTCTATTTTATGATTTTTTAAAATTGTCATATAAATTTACATACATTTTCAAACTATTTTAAAATTATACCCATAATCTATAAGATAGTCCTCATTTTGTGATTTTTCTGACCATGTACTTATTTATGAATCAATGGATTTCAGGCCTCTTTTTTATTAATTCAAACATGAAAATTGTTCTTATTTTCCATATTCCAAAATGGCTTCTTTTATTATACTTATGATTATTGTTTTGTGTAGACTTTAAAAATTTTATCAAGAAATACATCAACCTTTATGATTTTGCAATTTTTTTTAAGGTTCTTTCTTGTGCTGAATCACACACATCTGTACACACAAACACACTCAGCAGGGCAGCCCTTTGCAAGTTTAGGAAAGGTAAAGATTATATATCTTAGCAACCATAATTGTTTTAACGAGAGGAAGGAACCATGTGAATATTGGCTAAGACAGTCTTTAAATCGAAAGCAGAGATAGCATGGTAGTAAGCCAGGAGCAAAAGGTGTGACATGCCCCAAGAGGTACATCTTTTCTTTCATCCATGGGTCCCTACATGCCTTGCAGTCAGCTTGCTTACCCTTCAGTCAGCATGGTAGCTCTCTCCTACCCATGACCACAGTGAAAATTGGATTTTGCACATTCAGAATCTGATTTTTTAATTCCTTTTAAAGCAATCTCCCCAAAGTCCCTAGTAGGCATAGACTGTACACTATTCCCCTCTATGCTGCAACTTGAGTTCTAATAAAGACTCTTACACAAGGAAGTGTTTGTCTATTTGTGATCCTCTGCCTCAAGAGCATGCTTGGTGTGTAGAGTCAGAGCTGACATCCTCAGACATTGCTGGTGCCCAAAGCAGCCAGTCTTGGCAACACCAAAGTCCATCAATGCCAAAAGCCACCAGAAATCTGAAAAGCTAGCAGCAGAGAACAATGGAGAGAAATGAAGACATGCAAGCAGCCCCCATCTCCAGTGGCTGGCATAGCTCCCACATCCTGTGGGTAGCTGCTAGTTCCTAGTAACAGGAGAGTCACTGTCACCAAAGGAGTTGATAGCCACTGATATTCAAATTACTCGATTCATCAGCTAACTGTTTTTTTAGAATATTCTGATACATGATAAATTTTTAAATTTTGATGTCAGGGATATATTCCACTAAGATTTGGAACATACTCCATCTCTATTTTTCTGGAACATTTTTGAAAGATTGGTTACTTCTTGCTACCACAACTTTATAAAAAATAAGCCAGTTGAATTCACAAATCAAATCATCTGCACCTGATTTTAGAGTAGAGGGCAGTAGTTTTTAATACAAATTTCCCTTTTGAGAAATTACTCAAACAATATTTCTTTTGCTCTTATTATTTTTGTGTCCATGTAAATGAAATGTACAATATATCACTTTTATGAGCCTAACAGCAAAAAATTGTCAGCTTTCCTACAGGATTCCTAAATTTCTTTTTGCATTTCTTATGCTAAACAACCTTAAGCAGATATGTTGTTTTATGGAGTATTAAACTCTACTGATTCAAATTTCTCAGCAATATTTTCATCCCATTGTAATTCTTATTTTTTTAAAAAAAATATCATTTTATGAATAAAATGTGAAACTTCCTAAAACTTCCTCAATAATAATAAACCTAACTTTGAAAAGTAATGAAATATGTATTAGAATTATAAACCTCAATACTATTTTTCTAATAATAATTTTTAATGTGTCATATTAGTCATATTATGGTTTAAAATTAGATACAAGAAATTTGTATTTATATTACAGGATGAATTTCCTCATCTTTCAATCAATTATAACTAATGTTAACATTTTAGCTTATCAATTTCAAACATTTACTTCCTGTGAAATAATGTTTTCAAACACAGATACAGATAAAATTTCTTGAGTTTTAAGATAACACAATCATTGATTATATTAACTCTTCAGTAGTGTTCGTCTCAGTGTGACAATGTCTATAACCCTTTATTTTTCCAATAATTATTTTTATTCACATGGACTTACTACAGAAATAATTTTGTTACATGCTGCTGTACTACAAAAGCAGAAGCATTTCTATATGATCCAAATAAAATCACATAGGTGTGGTATTATAAGTTATGAAAAATGCATAAAGAATAAAAGGTGTATGGAATACGTATGTTGAAAAGATAAGTATATACCTTAATACATACATAATACACTCAAAGTAGAAAGCTAGTATAAAATTGATGCAGTCTAAAAATAGAACATTATAAAACAAATCCTACATTGCCAATGGAACCAAATATGAGGAGAATCAGTAATAATAAGGATGAGCCATAGGCCTACTTGATAGTGGAATAAAGTGCAAAGACCAAAAAGTTGCTTTTCGGTATTATTAAGTTAATTTTTATTAGAAACTAGGCAGTATGTTATCAAAATTAAGCCAGTAAGAGAAAAAATACCCCCAAACTTTATATGGCAGACCTCAAGAAATTTATCTTAATTGATATTATTATAGAAAATCAATAGCTTTAGATAAAATTATGTGCTACACTGGATCTGTGGGTTTCTGGAGTCCAGATTTGAAGACTCTCTTGAGCTGATAGGAGAAAGTAGAGCACAGCACAGATGGGAAAGCAGGACTAAGGTCACCGCGCGCAATAGCGGCATCGGAGCCAGTTGTTAGGACACTTCCGCTCCATCATCACCCTGCACTGAGCCTTCTGAGAACAAAGCCAGCCTTCACTTTAACACAATCCACAGATAGGTATGAAGCATAAAACAGAAAGAATGCATTTACTTACACAGAATCAGAAATGAGAGAGAGCGAGAGAGAGAGAGAGAGAGAGAGAGAGAGAGAGAGAGAGAGAGAGAGAGATCATAAATGCAGAGGAGTCCACAACAGCCATTTACCTCCTCCTGTACCTTCCTGTACTCTTCCTTACTCCTCTGAAACAAACCCACTCTCATTTGGTGAATTTTGAGTATACAGATCCTACTAGCATTTTACAGTACTATAATATTTCTTCAGTTACAGCAATTGCTCAGTGGTCCAACAGCTCCAAACTTGAACTTTCTTCTAATCAAACAGCAAAGGTGAAAAACAATTTGCTCAGTGTTGGTAACTTTGCTTGAAAGTCAAACTGAAAATCTTACTTGTAAAAACCTGTTTTAGCTGAGAGTGAGTCACACATGGTCCTTCACAGCCGACACAGGGACGCTGCAGTCCCATCACCACTCTCCCCAGACAAGTGCTGTGTTTGTATGTTCAAACACTTGCCACTGTGCTGTTGTGCACTTTATTTGTGCAAAATATCACAACCATGGCTCCAAAGATAGTGACACCAGCTGTAAAGCTAAGGGGAAACTGTGAGAACCACGATACAGTTACAGAAATACATTGAGAAATCTGTTGAAGTGCTGGAAAAATACATTTATAAGTGTAATTTGGGGGCCTCAGAATCAATTATTTGGTTTTCCATTATTTTCTATAAGAAAAATACATGCAGTTCTTGAACTTTCTGGTGTCCAAACACAAATTTGGAACAAATTGAGTTCAACAACTGAGGTAACACTGGGTGATGTTTGAAAGTCATTTCTTTAACACAAATAAAGCAAAATGTTTGATTGTTTGATTCACTAATTTCATTTCAACTGCATAGAAGTTTATCTACCAAGAAGATCAATTTTTGCTTTGTTTTGTTTTGTACCAGGCATCGAACTCAGGTCTTTGTGCTTTCTATGCAGGAGGCAAAACAACTAAGCTAAATCCCTGCCCCAAGAGAACAATGTTTGAACATATTCCTAGTCCATTGTACTTGCTATACCTTCTGAAATTAAAGAGAGCAGTTTCTCCAGCAAGTCTGCTTTCCATGACTCCTCCTCCATGTAACCTTTAAGAAAAAATAATGCTCATCTTTTTCCATGTTCTTTGAAGAACTTATTTTACATCATTGTTCCTCAAGCTGTAGATCAATGGATTCAACATTGGAATAATCAGAGTATAAAATATAGAAGCCACTTTATCACTGTCAATAGAATGGCTAGACTTGGGCTGCATATACACAAACATCATAGTCTCATAGAACACTGTGACCACAGTCAGATGGGACCCACAGGTAGAGAAAGCCTTGAGCCTGCCCTCAACAGAGTTCATTCTGAGTATGATTATGAAAATTGGCAAGTAGGATACAAGGATTATCAGAAGAGAAAAAATAAAATCAAATGATGAGAAGATCTGAATTATAACCTCAGTGTCATACATGTTTGAGCAGACCAAGGACATCAAGGGTAGACTGTCAGAGCAGAAATGCATGATGACTTTGTGGCCACAGAACGGTAAAGTGAAAATCTTTATGGTGAATAGAAGGGACACAAATGTGCAGTAGAGATAGGAAATTGTTACCAGCATCCAATATACCCTTGGTGACATGATGCCAGTGTAAAGCAGAGGGTTTCAGATGGCCACATAGTGGTCTTGGACCTCACAGACAGAATAAAAAATTCACTACCCACAAGAGCAACTAAGACAGCCAGTTGTGTAGTGCAACCATAATAGGAGATTGTATTTTGATCCACCACAAAATTTACCAACATTTTCGGTCCAACAGCTGTGTAATAGCCAAGATCAGTGAGAGCCAGGTGTCTGAGGAAAACGTACATGGGACTTTGCAGCCTGGGGTCCACCTGGGTGAGGATGATCATGACCAGATTGCCCAGCAGTGAGGTCAGGTAGATGATGAGGAACAGGGGGAAGAAAGGAGCCTGCACCTCAGGGCGATCTGTGATGCCCAGCAGAATGAACTCAGTCACCACTATGAGGTTGGGCCCCTCCATCCAGGGCAATCAGGAAACCTACTCAGGAGAGAAATAACAGTGGAGTCAATAGTTTTTCAATATTATCTACAACTTTGTGGATTTCTATTATGTCAAAATAAGATCAACACAAAGTTTTTTCATTTGTAATATTTTAAAATAAACCCATCCAGAAAATATTTCAGTGTTTCTTGTCAGGAATGATTTTACTCACAGAAGAATATTACTGTCTGTCTAAATATTTCATTTGTCCCAAGAAGTGTCTGCTAAGGTGAGAGCCTTGTTAAGCCAGTAAACATCACATTTTATACACTCCTAGTCCAAATTAATTTCTGCATCAATAGCCTTTTTATATGACTGAAAAAAAATCTAGAAATCTAGTAGGTAAACACAGAGACATTTCGATAAATATAGAAAGATATATTTAGATACATACACACATGAGCAAAGAAAAATTGGAAGTTTAAATACTTGTGTTAAATAACCCTATGGTTATTTTACTGTTTTTTTAGTGTTCTTATTCTCATTTATATAATTAAAATTACATAGTGAACTTACATAATTTTCATAATACCAACTTTATAACAAGACACTCTAATGATGAATTTCAACACTACATTTGTTTGTTACAAAATGTAATATTATGAAATTATTATACCAAATGTAGGACAGCTGATAACTTTAACATACCTGATAAATATGGAACAGATATGTGAATAGAAAATTTTGAAAGATCACATTGGGCATGGTTTTAGAAGAAATAGGGTAGAGAATAAATGTATGTGTAAATAGTGTTTGTTATAGCTTAGTAGTGCCTAGAAAGTTATTTTGTGCACATAAGTTACTTGGAAATTTATTTTGATATAAAATTTAACATGTGCTTGTGAAAATTAGGAGAAGTAATGAACTGAGATTTAGTTTTTCAGTGGATATTATGCTTCCAGAACATAGCGCTCACGGATCATTTACACATTTACATTTATTTTTTTTCTCCTTTTAGAGATGGTAGTCACTCGCTGAGAACATACACAGAAGGCTGTGGAGCGGTCCCAGTTACAAGCCATTGCAGACAGAGTGAAAAGCTCACTAATGGTGAATATGATGCAGAAAACTAATGGCACAACAGCTGTAGAGGATTGTTTTAACTAGCTACAAATTTACTGGTGCTTACTGTCCCGCAGAGGTGGAGTACTCACGATCAGGGAAAGCTGGACATCTGAGAAAAATCACTAGGCTGGGGTGTTTGCAGCCTGCCGTCCAGCGTGGTGAGGACGATGACGGCCAGGTTGGGACCGCTGAGGCTGCACTGGTGATGAGGAGCGGCCCAAAGGAGAGAGCTCACAGGTCAGGGGCCCATTAGAACACATTGATCTACGCTGTCAGATTTCTTCCATCTTTTCAGGCCTTTAAAAATACTTAGTTCTGGAAGAACAATGAAAAGACACTGCGTTTCAGAAAGTAACACCTGCTAAACTTGTAGTATTCAGGCTAGGTGATGTGAGATAAACCTTATTTTTTAGCTTATATAATTTACAATGATTCGCCTCCATCTCTGACTCTGGCACGGGGCTCCTGAAACCCTCAGTGAAAAGCAGATCATAGGAAAGTGCTGGTGCCGTTGGCTGTGTCTTGTAAGAGCATAACGGACAGTAGAATGTCAAGCTTCCAAGGTGGAGTGAATTCACTGAAACTGAGTTGTATTGATACAGAACTCTTCCACAGTGAAGCCTGCTGAGTCTTTACATGTGTTGGTATTAAAGTCAGTGTTGTATAAATTAGAATATTTTAGGAAATATGAGTTAAATAACTGCAAATTAAATAAAAGATAGCAGAGGCGAGATCATCTTGTTCATTGTGATGTGCGTCAGCCTGCCCCAAAGGCCGACTTTTGAACTCTACCGTCAGTTGCTACTGCAAATGCTGCTGCACAGCGCCCTCCATCTCCCCGTCTCTCACCAAGCTGGGCCACTTTTCACTTGGTCTGCAGACACGGTAGGCTTTTCTGACATGATGATTCCCAGACTGTGAGCATTTAGCTGCCTTCCTGGGGCACAGGGTTTCCGGGCAACTTAAAAGTGCCTGGGATTTAGCACATAAGGAACAACACTGTACTAATAAGCAACAGAAATCAATACATAGATACCCAAGCTTCCCTGCTCTACTTTAGAACAATTTATAGACAAGATCAGCAGGGCACCTTCATACACCTACAAGGAGTGAATCCCAATAGCTCTATCCCATTTCTGTCTCATATTCTCCATACTTATTTATGTCTTCTGGAATCACCTACCAAATAAAAATCACATATCCAAGTTCTTTTGTCAGGGGCTAATCTTGATAGAACTTACACCATGACAAATCCAGGCCTGTATGATATTAGTAAAATGAGTTCACAAATTAGTAGGCACAGGTGAAAATCTGTCGTGATTAAGTAGACAAAACAACAACATTACTTTTCTGAACAACTGAACACCTCAACAGGAAGATAATTGCATTTGAGGCAATTATGCCCTGGAAGGAATAATCCAACACCTGAGGAGAGACATAACTGATTAGACAGCATTTAGGATAGAGAATTCAAATTATGCTTAACCTGCTCTCATAGTGATAATTGTTTAGGACCTTGGTATAATGCAAGCATAATAATACATGTAATAGGAGTCCCTTTTTACTCAGAAAGAAAATAATTTTAAAGCCATATTATTGTAGTTATAGAACAAAAATATTGGTTAACAAGTGAAACTAATTTGTTAATTATATTGAGTAGTTCAAACTACCACCTAAGATGAAATGAGCTCTTTTTCCCGTGTGTGTCAGACAACCAGACTGCCTGCAGAAGAATTTACCACTGTTTTTTTCTTTTAAAACTCACTCCTGAGGTTTAAAATACTATTTCTTGAATAGTCCCAAAGCGGCTGAGAGAGGCAATCATATCACTGAGTTTTCTTAATTATTCAGCGCATCTTTGATTTCCCAACTGACAAATTATTTTGTGCACAATTGAGGCGCTTTCCTTTGTTATTACTTAATAGTTATTAACTCTCTCACAGGTATTTGGATTTAAGAATATTATTTGTTGAAAGGATGATTTATTCACCCATAAATGTAATCATCCAACAATCAGCATTTTGTGTAATGGATTGCAAGTTTTGTATCTGTGACAAAGACAAAAATCTTTACACACGTCTTATGGTGATTTTAAAAATCCAGAAAGTATACGAATTATGAATATGGGTGCAACTCAAATATTTTACCATTAGAGGAATTAACTAAACCCTAATGAGATCTTAATTCCTATCCTATAGTGATCCACAGTCCTCCTTGCCTATCCTCATTCCATCCTCCTTCCCTATACAGTTCTCTTCTCTCCAAAAGCTGACCTGTGTCTTTATACAGGAGTAAAGAAGTGCGTCCTTACAAAGGAAATCAATGTGCATTTTCTTCTTTCCACATATGTTCATGTGTGTCCCTGTCTCATTGTTTTGTATGTCTCTTTTGGATATCTAACATTTTTACTCAGCTGTATATTTTCAACTATCTGTATTTTAGTATATCTGTATCAGCACTTTGATAAATTCCACTGAATAAAACCATTAATCTGCATATACTTGCAATTAATGTGTGTTTCCTCATACTAATTGGCATGTAATTAGTTAGCAATCCCTTATCTCTACATATATTACCATAACTAACCTTGTGTCTCCACCCTAGCCCATGAATAAACATTTCTCTGAAAGACCTCCTGAAGTGCTTCTCTTATTTTCAAAAAATAACAAATACAGTTTACATAAATATGAAGGGATTCATTTCAAAATTAAATTTCTCAACATAAATTCTGCCAATTAGTACATGAGAATTTCAGACTTGACAAGCAAGTTACATGAATAGTTCTGGTGCATAGGAGTTAGGGGTTACAACACATCCTGGTAATTAGATCAGCCTAAACTTCATTAAGCTAAAAATATTTCCTTGAATTGATATGTCACTTTATTACATGACCCAGTCCCAGTCTGGATTTGATTAAATGTTATGATTTGGCTCTGGGGTGTCCTCAAAGGGGCTTGAGTGTTTGGAAAGTGATTGGACCCTGAAAGGCTACACTCATCAGTGGATTCAAGAGTCCAGAGCTGAGGTGCTGTCAGAAGGGGGCCTGGTCCACAGAGTTGGGGTGTGGGGGGGCATGAGGTGAAGGATGTACCACGTCTCCCTCTCCAGCCTCTTCCTTTTCTCTATTTCCTGGAACCCAGCTCCTGAGAAAATTTCTCTCCTAGATGTTTCCAGCATGTCCTTCTTGCCTCAGAGGCAGACTTCTATGGAATGAACCCTCTATGAACTGTAACCCAAAATAAACTTTGCCTTTAAATTGTGGGTGCCTGGTACTAAGTCCCAAGGACCAGAAAGGAAGGAAGACAAAGAATAATCCATTAAATGTAGTACATCACCACAAAAATTCAGAGAATGTGACAATGACAAGTAAGGAAATATTTTGTTCAAATATAATTTTAATATTTGAGTGTCTGAAAGTGATTAGATGGAAAAATGTTGATAATGATAATTAAATAGCTCTTGGGATGACATGACAGTTGATATGAATTCTGCAACACAGGTGTGCTAATGTATTCTTCTCCTCATAAGAACATAGCTAAGAGACTTTTCATCAAGTCTTCTGCCTAAGGGCTTAGCTCATTCTTTTTCTGTTTCAGAGCTTGTATTTTTCAGCTGTTACAAAAGTATTCATAATATATGGAAAAATCAAGATGGTACTCCCTTTAATTAAAGTTGATTAAAGTTGCTACCTTTCATCAATTATTTTATGACTGTTTGAACATTAGTAACCTTTGTAATTCAATAATAAATTCTATTATATCTTTGAAATATAGTTTTTAATCATTGGAAAATTATTTTGAACACTGTAGTTTAAACTACTTTTCTTGTCACAATTTCAATTTAGGAAATAGATGTTTTGAAATTCTCATTTCACTTAACCCAAATCCGTATATGTTTTTTAAAATTAAATAATATTTTTAAAGAAATCATCTATTTCAGCTACCGTATTCTTGGACCAAAAATATTCCAAAAGTGATAGCTGTGTTTAACAGAAAGACAGAATAATTGAGTAGATTATAACTGTAATGCAGAGGGAAAAGTAAGGAGGGCAGGATAAAAAGAAGATAAAAAGAGAGGAGCTCATACACTGATTTAAAGTTGGGAAAATACCTAGGCAGGTCAGGTGGTGTTTGTTGTCTATGCTCCAGTAGTTAGGTCGCTCTAAGAATCAACAGGTCCTGTGTTATACACTAAACCTCTATTTCTCTTTTCTCCATCTTTGTTCACAATGTTCTTTTATACTACTATTCTCAGTGATCTCTCTGAAAGGAGACTTTTGTTTCTCTGAAGGTGGCTGGTACCAATAGCCAGTTGTAAATTACAGACAACAAATGTGTAACTAAAAATGCCAACAATATTCTGAAACTATACTTTACAGAAATGTTTGTTGGACAAATCATGGCTGTAATAATTACTGATGAGTTGTTCACCTTAAAATAGTTAATAGTATATCATGTGAATTTTACCTCAACAAAATATTTGTAAATGCTTTCAGAAATAGTTTCAGTAAATTCAGATGTAACAATTTGTTATCTGTGCCTTTAAGTGAATTAATGAATTTACTAATTGCTCATAAACTTTTACACATTCTCTTTGACAAATTTTGTATATCACAAGCAATAAAATTGTCTTCATTCACTTTGATGGCTTTTCCTATATAGGTGTTTCACAACAGTTTGTATTTGCAATGCAATCAAATTTTTAATAATTTACTCATTCTATTACTGTAAAGGCTCTAGCTAATGTTACCTTTATAATTACATATTTTCCTAAATTTGATTGATTTGTAATGTATTTTAATTTATAATGAATGGTATTGGGAAATAAAATTGACTTT
>NW_004624856.1:398447-409500 GCF_000247695.1 Heterocephalus glaber | reverse complement strand
TTTATAAACTTTTATATTAAAAAATTACTTTCATAATAAAATTTCTAATCTCTGAAAGTAATTTGGAAAACATAATAACTTTTAAATGCAGTGATTTTAAATTTTTCAATATTTTATGACCAACAGAAATTGAAATTAGCATTTCACTTTGCTCCTTCCAAGCATTTATTTTCTAAGAAATTACAATATTTTCACACATATAAATACATCAAGCTTAGTTACAAAATTATACTGTAATAAAATGATCAACTGAATTAACATTTCAGTAACATGTACCTTAGCGTGACAACATATATAAAAATACTGCAGTGTGCTATAATTTCAAGGTACATAAACTTTAAAAAGTCTTTTAATAAAATATTAATATAAGTTAACTTTATGAATATTTAAAATCTTAGTACTCCCCTGGGGGCATTGTCATTATAACTGTGACATACTTATGTGGATTTAACAAATAAGGTGCATGTTACATGAGCTAATTTCATAGTTTTAAGAGGAAAGTTATTATAATTGAATTATATAATGAAAACTATATGTTCACTTAAAGTAAAAGGGTAGTATATTTGAAAGAGAACAACAAAATATTTATAACGTGATTCATGCTTCTTATTGAATAAAACTTTTGCTATGTTGCAAAGTATCAAGAGACAAAATATAATAAACACAAGAATTACATGAAGTCCTGATGCAGGTTAAAATACTTCTTTAAATTGCATCCCCAAGAACTTCCTCAAAATATTACATAGTGCATAATGCTGGTGAATCCGTGTATGACCAGGTGAAATATAATGGGATAATCTCAAATAAGCCAGAATTTAAAAAGTATAAGATGAAAGCAGGCAGATACTTTGGTCCAACAATTATTATTTTGTCTAACACTGTGAGTACTATTTTCAAAATTAAAAAATAAATTATATACTTTGAAGTAAATTTGTAGACATATTTCTCTAAGTAAGCTATAAGCAAACAAATAAAAAGATACAATTTCACAACATGTGTACAATGTAGTTCATATAATTTACACTTTGCTTCCTTAAAAAATGCCTTAAATGGGCATTGCTACCTGCCAAGCTCCACTTCTCCATCCGGGCTTTTTTCTCATTTGAAATATATCAGGCAATAATATTAGATAAATGCCTCAATAAACAAAGAAGCAGTATAAAACTTGACTTTTTGTTGTTGTTTGTTTTATTTGCAATTCCCCAAAAATTTTTAAAATGAAATGGATATGGTGAATGCTAATAAGTGAAGAAAGATAAATTCTTTCTTATGAGTGACAAGACAAGATAACTTTTAAAATGAATGGATGAAAAAAAAAAAGAGTGGAATCTAGCCCGTGCACAATGGAATGAGAAATTGAGAGGAGAGAAAAGATGTGGTAGAAGATATGACTAATTTCCTTGCATCTACAGAAGGATAAAGTAGATGTGGCCACCACTCCCTGTCCCTGTGTGCAGCTCCACCAGGACAGGAAGTGAAGATGGCAGAACACAGGCTCTGTGTTTGTGTTTCCTGAGCACAGATCTATCTGTGTGGTAGATGGTTGCATATCAAGAAAAGCCATGGCAGCAAAAAAAAAAAAGGTCTGTGGTCCAAAAGTACCAGGGAGACATATCCACTCTGTACACCCAAGGGGAGCTTTATTTTAATATTATTTTGGAAATAATTTTTGTAATTAATGCATCTTGGAACTGTACATGTTTTACACCTATTGGTATGTTATACTTTTTAATTTTCAGTTTCCTAACTGATGAATAATATTTTGATCTTCAAACATAAACTCCTGGCTTAAATTTAACCTGGTATTTTGCTCTTTTGTATATTGCTGCATTCATCAGTTTATATTTTGTTTAGATTTTTCACCTACAAGATGCCTTCTCCATCTTTGTGATAATTTTTAAAAAGTGGAAATCACATCTCCCATTTAGCTTTCTCTAGGAATTTATAGGCATGAATCAGTCTGCCTGGGGGCAAATTGTGGGTCAGTAATGCGGAGAACTCTAATATTGATTATGCCCAAAACAGGCTGTGAATAGTTAACCCCACAACTGGATTGTTTATAGGAGTGAGTCTGGCTGAAGCCTCTGTGCCGAGGTCAGAGTAACTTGCACCCGAGTTCCATTCCCACAACTAAACCTTCAGACTAAGACAATGTTCTAATTACAATCATATATTTTATCTATTCTTTTCTTAATTTGAGAATACTTTGTCTTGTTCTTTATGAGCCTTGTTTACATTAATTTCCACAGAAACTACACATTGCCTTTACCCCAATTGATTGCCAATAAAAGTCAGTGGTTGGGACTGGCCAATGCCTTTGTCGGTTGCCCCAGCATTGGTCACCCTGGCCCCCGCTTTCTCTCTCTTAGTTCAGACTCCTAGTGTATTCTTTTTACCAGGCTTGTGTTGCACATTGGGTAGGTGGGTACTGGAATCTGACTGCAGGGTCTCTACTGTAAAATGTTATTTTACTATAAATTTCAATTTTTAGATCATCTGTGTTCATGAAATTCATCCGGGTGAGTTTCTGAAGCTCAACTGAAGTGTTCAGTACACCAGGGCTTATGAGCCTAACCTCAACTACGCATTGGCTTATTACAGGATTCATAGTGACCCAGCACTTTTTATTTAATTTCTCTTATTCTCAAGTTTATTGAAATTCATGAAGCATTGTAAAAGATATTACATTCTATTTTTCTCCTATTATCTTAACTACTATTTCACTTATTTGACAATCTGAATTTTGCAAAGTATGTATACAAGGAAAAAATTTAAAAATTTTAATAAAATATGTATTATAAAATGTATATTGACTTTTAAATTAAATAAATACGACATATTATTATACCTAACCATATACCATTTTCTTTATGCACATTATTTGAGATCTATTGAAATTCTGAACATTTATTTTGGAAATAGATTATGGTAATTAACTCCCATTTTCATATTTCAATTTAAAGTATTAGAAAACAACAATTTAACAGTAATAATTGGTGAAAGTAATTTGCGAAAGTAAAAAGCAATTTAAAACATACTAATTTACATATTTCCATACCTGCCAACAACTAATATTAACATTTCTTTTTTTAAATTAATTTTACCTTTACATAATACATTTGGTGCTTATGTTTTCCCTATTCCCCTGCCCTCCTTTCAACCCCTCCACCCTTTCCAATTTACAAAGACTTTGTTTACATTTTTTCATTTTGTCATATCAATTCCATTCCCTTCTTTAACTTCCCAACCCCCTCCCACTTCCCCTTCCCCTTTGGACCTTTTCTTCCTATTTCAGATTATCTATTATGCCTTTGGATCCTTATTTACACTCTCAGTTTCTTACACCAGAGAAACCATTTGGTATTTACACGTGTGCGTCCTATTTATTTCACTGAGTGTCTCCTCAAGGTAACGTTTCAATTCTGTCACTGCAGGATGCATTTTTTAGGAAATTATAATATTGTGTTGTATATATGAACAAATGGAACTGTGCAATATATTTTCATCAAAATGAATTAGATATCTACTGCCTAAACTCATTACTAATTTTTATTACCAGATGAAAATATACATCGGTTTTTATTCTTCAAATAATATTTTATTTATAATTTAATGTGTATTCATTCTGTGCTTTCACTTACATATATATGTGTACACTGAATTGCACAAAACTGCATCCTGTGCTGGATCTATGGCTTGCTGAATAGCACATTTTCTTGAGTGAATAGGCTCTATAAGGTTAATATATGAAGCTAAAGTCATTAAGAGAAAACTAATGTACGCTAAGATCATAATATTAGCATAACTACTTAGAACACTTGAGTACATCCACATGATGTATTCTTTGTGATCATTCTAAAACAAACCTCTTGAAAATGCAATCAAGTCTGATTGTAACACAAATACCTAAGAGTGTATGAAGCCTAAAATAGTAAGATTGTACTCACACAAAAAGAGAGACACAGACACAAAATCACACATGGATACAGGAAGTTTATTGTAATTAATGAGACTATCAAAGAAAAATTTTTTGCCCTATGAGAGACTGAGGCAAGAGGATCATAAATTCAAGCTTCACCTGTACAAATTAAAGACTTTTGAAGAATCTGTCTCAAAAGAAATAAGTGAACAAATGAATAGATAAATGTTGGGGATGTAGCTTGGTGTGAAGGCTGTAGGATTAATCCCCAGTACCTCAAAGAACAAAAAAGACTTTTTTCTCATCTTCTGTGCCAATTGCTCTTTTACACTCTCACATAGCATTCCACCTTTATTGATAGACCACACAACTGTAAAGGACTAGAAAAATTATTTAAATGTTACACTTCCTCTATCTCAAGGAAGGAAAAGTTTTAAAATGCTTTGTTCACTGATGCATTTATGACATTTTGAAATTTAAGTAGTACTCAAATGTCCAAACTTTGAAGATAAATGGAGCTCATAAATGGAGAGCAATGGTATTGCATGACTTACACTGTACTCACCTTAAAAGAAAAACATTTGCATATGTTTTTCCATGTCCTATGAAGAGCGTGTTTTACATCTTTGTTCCTCAAGCTGTAGATCAAAGGATTCAACATGGGGATGACCAGGGTGTAAAATAGAGAAGCCATTTTGTCAGGGTCAAAGGAGTGACTGGACTTAGGCTGCATGTACATAAATATCAGCATCCCGTAGAATACAAGTGACCACAGTCAGGTGGGACCCACAGGTGGAGAAGGCCTTGAGCCTGCCCTCTGCAGACTTCATCCTGAGAATGGTTATGAGGATGAGCAGGTAGGACACAAGGATAATGAGAAGAGAGGAAATCAAATTGAGAGATGCAAATACCATTATTATACATTCAACTTCATGAGTATTTGAGCAGAGCAAAGAAATCAAGGGGATACAATCACAGTAGAAATGATTAATCACATTGTATCCACAAAAAACCAAAGTGAAAATCTTCACAGAAATGAGAAGAGATACAAATGTGGAGTAGAGATAGAGAATCTCCACTAGTATCCAACACACCCTTGATGCCATGATGGCAGTGTGGAGCAGAGGGTGACAGATGGCCACATAGCAGTCATAGGACATGGCAGACAGAATAAAAAACTCACTACTAATGAACACAACAAAAATAACCAGTTGTGCAGCACAAAAATAATGGGAGATTGTATTTTGATCCACCACAAAATTTACCAGCATTTTGGTCCCACAGCTGTGGAATAGCCAAGATCAGTGAGAGCCAGGTGTCTGAAGAAAAAGTACATGGGAGTTTGCAGCCTTGGGTCCACCTAGGTGAGGATGATCTTGCCCAGGTTGCCCAGCAGTGAGGTCAGGTAGACGACGAGGTACAGGAGGAACAGTGGAGCCTGCAGCTCAGGGCTACTTGTGATGTCCAGCAGAATGAACTCGGTCGCCACTGTGAGTTTGGGCCCCTCCATCCAGGGCAATCAGAAGACCTGTTCTCAGTAGTTACACAAAAAGAATCAAAACAATTTCAATATTATAACCTGGAGAACAGACATTATGCAAAGCTAACATAAATAAGACAATAGACTATACACAAGCCAGTGAGCCTTAATCTCTACCACCCACACCCACTCTAAGCCTGAAATTAGACAAAGAGTAAATTGTTTTAGATTACTTATCTCCTATTTGTTTATAATTACTTTAATAGTATATTATTTCAGTTCATTTTCATTTTATTTTTGATACTGGGAATCAAACTCAGGACCTTGCTCTTGCCAGGCAGGTGCGGTGCCACTGAGCTAAATCCTCAGGCCTTTAAAAGCATTTTAAAAATTACTGTGAGCCAGGAGTGGTGAAGCAAGCCTGTAATCCAACATGGTGAGTTGAATCAGGAAGATTGCATGGGAGGAAGGGGAGAGGGAGACAGGGAAGAAAGGAAGCAGGAAAGGAAAGAAAGGAAAACAGCAAGAAAGAGGGAGTGAAGGAGGAAGGAAGGAAAGGGCTGGGTAGAGGGTTCAGTGCAAGGGCTCTGGATTTAAACCCCAGTATCACACACACACACAAAAGATGATAGACATTTACTTAAACATTATTCTTTCTTATGGCATTGTCATTACAGTCTGAATATACTTACTTGCAGGGAAATGATCAGATGTATGTTACAGGCAGTCACCTCCAGGAACATGGAGAAATCAGAGCAAATATGAGAGAAATCACTGGAACTGATGTTATGCAATGAAGATGCACAATATTCATTTCAGAAGAAGAGAGCCTATGTTTTACATTAAAAAGTTCAAAATTGTTCAAATAAGTATTAGAAGTTTTTACTATGATACACAATATGATAAAGATAAAAATATGCACAGTAGACATGCATTCCTGATGGTTGAAATCTTTCTGCACCGTAAGTTCACAAGAATTTCTTCCTGTATGTTACAGCACATAATGCAGACAAACGTATATAACCAATAAAATATGTCTGAACATCTCTAACAAATTGAAGATTTAAGAGAATTGCATAGGGGCAGGTGGATGGCCTCTTAAAGTAAGACATTATTACCCCTGGATAAGTGAAAGAAATAGAATGATGTACTTTCAGTGAAAACTGTGTAGCAGCTTTCTCTAACATAATTACAAACAAAACCATATAATTCTCAACATTGTGTGTAAATTGATTGCATGCATTTTTCACATGTCTCAATTAAAACACTGCTTATAGAATTGTAACAACCTATATCCTCCTCTGCCCCTTGTGGATGCTCTTGTCAATGTACCAGGCTACAATCTTACAGAAATATCTTTAGTAAATCCAGCAGGAAGCATTTTGTTTTAATCTATTTTATTTTGTTCTAGCTTGATTTGCAATCATGAAAAGTTAAAAATTAAAATGCATGTAGTGTCAATTTCCTGTAAGTAGCAAAGATGAAACATTTCCTCTAAGTGAATAATCAGACCCCACTGAAGAATGAACACTGTCATCACCCTTGAACATAAATTAATCTGAAATTAATCTGTTCAAAATACCATGTGAAGGAGGAATTCCATTTTCTCATCAAAACCTCAGTTGTGAATTACATTTATATATTTGTTTACATAAACACAGTCTGTCAAATTATTTTTCAGAGAATTACAAAAAGAGCCTGCAGTCAAAAATAATTAAACATTAAAAGAATATCAGAATGAGAGACTGAATCTCTGTTGTATGAGTTCTGATTTTTAAAAAATCATTTATTTTTACTAATGCTTTATCTCCTTAGTATTGGCATTCATTAGATATGATTTTATATTATTATTTTTAAGAAATTCAGACTTCTATGTGCGTCTCAAACATTATTATGAGTATTTTCCTTCTCAAGTTAGGTGGAACATTGAAAAGTTTACAGGAAGGAAATAAAACAGAGTTCCTATTCCTTCTTGGGTATTCAGGTGTAGTGGAAGGCTCAGAAATTGAGTAAAAAATGGCCATTTATATGAGATGACAAAGCCAGAGGAAAATGTGACCATTTCTGTGGAAACTGGCAGTGTAATATTTTGGCACCACGTGAAACCATTGGTCTCTCTTACCTGTGTTAAAATTTCCCTCTCAATTTTCCAGTGTGCTTTTATCAGAGGGATTTGAGATCAATATAAGCACTTTTGAACTTTTTGTACTCTCCCCAAGGAGATGCCAAACAATTTTTTCATTATCCTAAAGTATCTGGCATCCTAATAAGATGCCTGGAGATTTGGTGCTAATTATCAGGGACTTTTTCTAACCCACTGTGGGTTTCTGCATGTGTGTGTGTGTGTGTGTGTGTGTGTGTGTGTGTGTGTGTGTATCTTACACTGCAGCAACCTGTGGGTATTGACCCTAAGTACTGATGATGTCATTTCAGAGAAGTAATAATACTCTCATGCTCATTGAAGCATAATTCAAAATCACCAATATGTTGAAACAATCTAAATAGCCATTCATGAAGAAATGGATGAAAGCATTGCATACAAAATTGGAATTTGTTGAGCATTAAAAGTGATATATAGTCACATTAGTCAATCTTTAATTTATTTAAGTCAGAGACATCTAGATTTTACCCAAGAGAAACAATACATTCTTCTTTTTTGTAGTACTTGGGACTCACTGCAGAACCTTCACACTGAGCAACATCCCCAGGAATTTAGTTTTGTTTTATTTTGATATAGGGTCCAACAAAGCAAATAAATTATCTGCAATAAGGCTGGAATTTGAATCTGCCTGTCTCAGCTTCCCAGAGTCCTGGGATTACAGGCCAGCACCACCAGGCCTTGCCTCCTCACCCTTTTAACCTTGGTCTTGATCCTAGTAAGTAATTATCTTCACCAGAGGGGAACTGTATCTAAAGTCTGTGATTCATATGGAAGGTGTCATTGGTTAAGTATGTGCTTACATATGTGTTGGTTATGTACAGTGTAATTTTGTGCAGGCTTTACATTGATGTTTAAAATGCTTATTTTAAAAAAAAATTTAAATACTTATTTTTAAAGTTGAATCCACACTGGCCAGTGATTGTAGGAATATATGATAGGGAGTTATGCTATGCTTGTACACTTTTGAGGCACTATTAAAACTTAATGATCCCATTTTATTCAGAATTCTGTTTTCTGAGATTTTCCTCTTGGAATTAAAGACTAAAGACACCTCCTGAGGAGGATAGTCAGTCTCAAATATGACAAGAGAAATATAAAAGTAAGGGAAATAAAAGGCGAATGTCTATCATGAGTAAGTTTAAGAATTTCCATTTCGATAAGTGTTTGGTCAAAGTTTTTGTCATGAATGTACATTGAAGCTTCTGAAAATGTTACACCTATTGAAATATGAGATGCTTGTTGTTTTTCTTATTTTCTTCACATGTTGATTAGCATAAATTTCCTAGCTTAAAACAGCATGATATATCACTGTTTCTGCATATTGCTGGATTCATCAACTAACATCTTGTAAGGAATTTTCACATTCATGATGCTTTTATCTGCCTTTGACATTGAAGTAATAATATTCCTCCAAAATTTGAAATGTATAACTTTTCTTTAGTTTTCTGAAAGAATTTTTAGGTGGTGGTAAGTCCTTCATCTAAGCAATTCGTAGAATTCACTGTTCAAGCAACCTGAGCATGATTTTGGGGTATGTGGTAATTACTGTGAAAATAAATTTTAATGGAATTCATTCTCAGGTATGAATTTTTGTGGTATTTTTGTCTTAGTGTCTCTGTAATTAGAAAAATACAACACACCACTACTTATGATCCTAAACTCAAGTATAAATTGCATTTTTGTAGATAGTCTGAGCATCCCTACATTTGTATATAATTCTAATTAACTACATTGAGTATTTTGAATTATACTTGTATGAAATATTAAATTCTATGACACATATTATCAATAATTTCATTGGATTCTAATTTCTGCTTTCTCAAATTTATATTGTATAGAAATATATTTTAAATAATAAAAATAAAATGCAAGCTAGCTTCGAAAATAAATGAAATAATTTATCTAATGTTACACATCAAAGTATTTCTTCCATTTTTGATTTATCTTTTCTGAGATTATTAAAAGTTACACCAATTCTACAAATGTGGAAAATTGGGTTATATCATTTAGTGCATTTTTGTGAAGATTAGAAACTTCTGTCTTTCTCTACTGTAAAATTTATGTTATAAATAACATATGAATTTAACTAGGGAAGATATAATGTAAATTAAAGATATAATAATTTAAATATTTTTGCAATCTAGCCATCAATACTTCATTTTTTCCCAGCTATATATTCATTGTATAGGAAATTAAAATATTTTCATATATATATATATGTTAACCATTATAGAATTTTATCATTATGAAAATCCATTCATTAGAAACTTCAGTAATGTATATTTTCATACATGGCAACATACACTTTATATTATTATGTCAGTGAATTACTTTTATTCACATTTGTTAACTACAAAGAATTCTATTACAAGATGTTGTGCTAAGAAACCATATCGGTCTCTATATGATACAAATATAATCCCAGTGCTGTAAAACAATAAAAATAATGAACAAACAGAAGAATTTAGAGTGTGTTATCGATGCATATATCCACGTCACAACATGTATGTAGATCAGAACTTAGTGTATTACACTCTAAATAGAAATATAGCATAGTTAGAACTATGGAATTATCTGTTTGCTTCATTCCAAGAATGGACCTTAATGAAAATAATATAGCATTATTTGTACCAAGTATGAGGGAAGTCAGCCACAAGACAGGGAAACAACAAAAATGCTTCACCATAGACATCTCATGCAAGAATAAGAAAATATAGATGGTGAGTTTTAAAAAAGCATTTTTCTCTGATTTAGAGAGATAAGGAAGTACAGGAATACATTGGAAAATATGCAGTAAGAAACCCAAAGCAAACCAGTTAGGAAAACTGAACCAAACAAAATTCTGGAAATTACTGTGGCAGAGCTCAAAGAAACGTTTTCCTTGGTGTATGTGCTTTAAACATGTATGCACAGAAGGAGACAAAGTTCGAAGCTGCTCAGTTAATTGGACCTCTCAGCTTGTATGTGAACATGAGGAGACTAATTCGGTAAAAGAGCAACGTTGTGCAATCGGGGTTCTGCTCCAGAAGTTTTTCCTATGCTGTGTCTTCAAGGGTTTTACTGATTAAAAGTCATCATATTGCAGAAACACATCATGCTCACATTCATAGCAGCACAAATTGACAAGAGAAAAATCATGAGAGCGGACTCTGTGCCCAAGTCATGAATGTATAAAGAAAATGTGGAAGAATAGGAACAAAATCTTTGTAAAGAGGGAGGACTGGAGGGGTTGAAGGGGGGGCTGGGCAAGGGTGAAAAGAACCAAGAGAGACTATGTAAAGGTGCAAACTTCCAATGATGAATGTCATTATATTGTATACCTAAAATGTACCAATAATTAGAATGAATAATCAATAATGTAAAATAGGAAGAAAAGGTCCAATGGGGTAGGGGTAGTGGGAGGGACAGGGGAAAGGAAAGAAGGGAAAGGAGAAAATGATGAGAAATTGAAAAAATGGAAATAAAGCCTTTGTAAATAGGGAAGGGTGGAGGG
>NW_004624856.1:355073-385032 GCF_000247695.1 Heterocephalus glaber | reverse complement strand
ATGTACCAATAAAAGAATTTAATACAAAAAAAATATGGTGTACACACACTGTAGAGCATTCCTTGGCCTTAAAGAAGGATACATCTGAATCACTGGTAGGGAAGGGCCAGTCCTGAAACCATAATGCTAAGTAGGACAAGTCAGTTGCCAACAATTGTACATCACATGGTTTCCCTACAGTGGGAGAACCAAAACACAAATAACTTAGAGAGCAAAATGGAAGACTTGTGTTAAGAAATGGATGGAGACTCTGTAAATGGAATCTGGTGAAATGGGGAGAAGGGATGTTGGGGCGGAGAAGGGGAATGAGCATGATCAGATTTGATGTTTATATGTCTCAACCCCAGGGGGAATACAACTGCTAAAAACTGCGAATCACAAGCCTATGCTAAATAATTTTTAAAAAAAGAAGAAAAAGAAGGACTCTAAAGTGACGGTGACCATGGTCAGGTGGGATGCACAGGTGGAGAAGGCCTTGTGCCTGCTCTCTGCAGAGTTCACCCTGAGAATGGCTATAAAGATGAGCCGATAGGACACGAGGGCCGCCATGAGAGAGGAAATCAAGTTAAAAGCTCCTAAGATAACATCACTTCAACTTCATGTGTGTCTGAGCAAACTGAAAACAACAAGGGAAGACTATCACAGTAGAAATGACTGATGACATTGTATCCACAGAAGAACAAAGTGAAAATCTTTGTAGTGATCAAAAGAGATACAAATGTGCAGTAGAGATAGGGAATCACCACTAGTTCCCAACACATCCTTCGCGACATGACCACAGTGTAGAGGAGAGGGTTATAGATGGCCACATAGAGGTCATAGGACATGGCACACAAAACAAAATGCTCACAAGCAACAAACAAAAGAATGAAATCCAGCTGTGTGGCACAACAATTATATGAGATGGAATTTTGATCCACAACAAAATTAGCCAGCATTTTGGGTTCCACAGCTGTGGAATAGCCAAGATCAGTGAGAGCTAGTTGTCTGAGGAAAAAGTACATGCGAGTTTGCAGCCTGGGATCCACCTGGATGAGAATGATCATGCCCAAGTTTCCCAGCAGTGAAGTCAGGTAGATGATGAAGAACAGGAGGAAGAGTGGAGCCTGTAGCTCCAGGCAATCTGTGATGCCCAAGCAGGATGAACTTGGTCACCGCTGTGAGGTTGGGTCCCTCCATGCAGGGCGATCAGAAGACCTGTTCTAGGTAGAGACATCAGCATTAAACAATTTTGTGCCCTTCTCATCAGCTGGACAGATTCATTCTGTGGAGGCAGGGCAAATATCATCTATCCAATTTTCCAATTTACAACATTTAAAAACAACTCTCCCTTCCATTAGAGAAAACATTATTTACATCCAGAGGTAATTCAGTTGTCTTGAGAAGTGAACTGCTACTGGCATCTATTGGGAAGAGAATAGCTAAACCATTAACCTTGAAATTATAATCATTTTTGAGCATCAACAACTTCTTTCTAAAATTGAGTAATATAATAGGTAGATAGAGTGACATACAGATACATGATAATATGTATAGAGATACCTATATATAAATACAGATAGCTAAAAACAAAAAAATTCAATAACAGAATAAGGATTCTATTGCTCTTTAAATTTCATAATTGTCATTTGTTATAATAATCACCTAATGACATTGAACAGGTACATTTTATAAAGTGACATTCAGCCTAATTATAAAATAAGATATTGTATGGTGATTCATCAAAAAGCTAAAACTAGAAATTCCTTTTGACCTAGCTTTTCTCCTTCAAGTTATCTTCTTGAAAGAGTTAAAGACATCATATCACTGTAATCATGCACAACCATGTTTACAACAGGGGAATTCATAAAAGCTAAATCCTGGAAGCAGCCTATGTGTTTGACTATAAAATAGATAAAGAAAATGTGGTATTTCATATAATACTACCCTACTGTAGTGAAAGGTAAACTTTAGTCTTCCTTCGGAAAAGGGATGCAACTTGAGACCGTAATGTGAAATGAAATATAAATATAGCATATACATAAGCTTAAGTATCATATGATTTCTCATACATGAGAAATTCAACTTATAGGTAAAGACCAAAAATAAGGGACATAGTATGAAGATAGATCCTTCTCTATGGGAAGGGGACCGAGAGATATATGGAGTAGGGAGGAAAGGGAAGGAAAGTGGATGAGAAAAGGAATTAAAATGTGCTATGTAGAAGCACCAATTCTACACAAGGAACAGAAAATTATGTACTGCAAGCATGCACTAATAAAACTAAAGGAATAAGCAAAATGACATTCTAATGATAAATTTCAAAACAGCAGATAAAATTGCAGTGTGCTACTTTTCTGTCTTTCAAAACTATTTTAAAATATATAGACATAAGTTAACTTTCTATTCATATACTTACATATGAATATCACCTGGGTTTATTTTAATAATAACTGAAACTTACTTGTATGTAACCAATCAGATACACGCTACATAACCAAATCTTAGAACATCAATAGGAAAGTTATTAGAATTGGTTTATATAATGAAAATTAAAGTGTCCCTTGGGATAAAAGGGTAGCATATGTAGAAGAAATAATTTTCGTATATTTATAATACATTTAATGTCTCATATTGTGTAAAGCTTTTACTATGTTACAAAGTACCTAGAGACAAAATAAAAAACAATAATGCTGAGAATTACATGGATTCCTGATGCGATCTGAGATACTTCTCTGAATTACATGAACTATATTGAAATATGATATAGTGCAAGTACAGATTGAAAAGAAGCACGTAGTATCTCAAGTTAAGACAATTAGTACTTTTAGTACTTTTGTAAAACATTGTTCTAATGTTTTAAAAACTAAAAGAGTAAAAAATATACTTTGTAGTGCAAATTGTAGAGCCATAAATCTCTGAGTAAGCTATAAAAAGCACATGTGAAAGCGCATGACAGTGAATTATGCTTTGTTTCCCGAAAAGCTTCTTGAAATCGTGGTGGCTGCCTGGTCAATGCCTCTGCTCTGTATAATTTTCTCATTGTAACTATGAAGAACTTTATCAGGTAATAACATTATAAAAATACCTTTAGTAAAACACCACAAGAAGCAGAATAACACTTGTTTTCTTTTTTGTTTGTTTGGTTTGCAATTATGAAAAAGTTTTTAAAATATGCATATGGTAAGAATTAATGTTTTAAGAAAGACAAAATTTTTTCAATAGCTTTTTAATTCAATGGAACAAAACAACTTTCTCTTTTGTGGTATGTTATTTTACCTTCAATTTTATTTTTAAAATTTATACTCTGAGAAATTTACTATAAAATGAGGACCAATGCCATTTCCATAAAACTGAATATTAAATAATTTTATCTCATTTTCAGATGAAAAGTCCATTTTCTCACTAAAGGAACAGGAATGAGTCACATTTTGTACATTTAGTTTTGTAGCTATTAAATTTTAAAATATTTTCCAAAAAAATCACAAAAGTCTGTACAGTCAGAATTAAATCCTGGTAACTGGTTGAATCATTCCAGTTTCAAAATGTGGCATTAAACAAAATTGTGTCCTATTTTTATGCTTTATTTCTTCTCAATTTTGGCCTTTTTTCAGCATGAAATCATATATATATATATAATCATATATATATGATTACATTAGATTAATTATGTGATCAAACATGTGATACACATTTTTGCATTTTTTTAAGAAAATACCAACTCTGGGTTTCTAAGATGCTCCTGAGCATTCATCTTCTCAGCCTAATGAAAATGTTCAAACATCAAAATCGAGAAGAGAGGAGAGGAGAGAGGTCCTCTTGTTGCTCAGGTGCTTTGGAGTTGTAAAGAGCCCACAAACAGAATACAAGACAGTCTCTCAGTAGATGGTAAAGCCGAGCAAAACTGTGGTCATTTCTGTTGATTCTAAGATATCGGTTTAACATATGGCACCGCATGAGACCACCTGTCTTTGTTACCTGTAATGAAATCTCCCTCTTGATTCTCCCACCAAGGTGCTTCTTAACATGGGGTTTGAGGTTTTGAGGGCAATTTTTCCTTCTTGTAAAAGCTTCAAAATTCTCCCTGAGGAGACGCCAAGTAATTTGCTAGTTACCCTTAAAGCCATTGAGAATTTCATGTAATATCTGGAGGTTATCCACTAATCGTCATGACTCTACACAACAGTGACTTTGTGTCATTTATTTAATTAGGTAGCTATGTATTTATTTCATAATCCAGCAGTTCCACTCATGGGTAGCTATCCAAAATACTGACATTAAGATTTCAAATAAATTTTCATATTCTCATGCTCACTGCAACACAATACAAAATAACCCAGCCTTTACTTATGCCTACTAGTGAGTGTTTTGTCTATTTTACCTTACAGCAGATTAAGTATTTCTATTTTCATATTTATATTATTCATCTACATTAATTTTACTTCAGTTCTTGCTGGGAGATATAGGTATAGCTTTGATCTTCTGCATGTGTACAACCAGGTTCCCAGCACCATGTACTAGAGGCTCTCTTTCCTCCACCATAGCTTTTGGCCCCTCTGACAAGGTTAAGATGGTGAATGTGTCAGAGCTGTGGCTATGTCCCTGGTGCTGTTTCCTTGATCCACATGTCTGCTTCTGTGTCAGTGCCATGCAGTTTCTATCATCAGAGCTTTGTAATCTACTTTGAAATCCAAGATTTTCATGCCTCCTGTTTTGCTCCTGCTACCCAGGTCTGTCTTTGTTATATGAGTCTCTTCTGGTTATATATTAATGTTAGGTGGTTTATTTCTAATTCATAAAGAATCCTGTTGGTATTTTGATTGGGATTTATTTGAATCAATGCATCAGTTTTGGAAATGGCCATTTTTGACAATATTAGTTCTGCCTATCAAGGAACAGGGCTTATATTTCCACTTTTTTATGTCTTACTGAATCTCCTGTTTCAAAGCACTGTGGGATTTTTTTCCTTTCTTCCTTTGTTTTGTTTTGTTTTGTTTTTGTAGAGGACTTTCACTGTCTTGTTTAGGTTAATTCCTAAACAGAGTACTTTAATTTGATACTACTGTGAATGTTATTATTTTCCTTATTTCCATGTCACTGAGTCCATTATTAGTGTACAAGAATACTATTAATTTTTCTGTGTTTATTTTGATTGTTGCTACATAGGTAAGGTCCATCTATAAATTTTTTTCAGGTTTTATCATGAACAGATTTTGGAGTTTTACAAATGCTTTTGCTGAATATATTGATATGATTTTGTAATTTGTCCTTGCTTCTTCTGTTAATGTGCTGTATTAAATTTACTGATTTGTGGCAGAATAAATCATTGTGCATAGATACCACATTTTCCTTATCCATTCATCTGTCTTCAAGATCATGCTGTTAATAAACTGTGTTGCTATTAACACAGGTATGAAGTTTTCCTGTAATTGGATGATTCTAACTCTTTGTCATTCCTTTGTCTACCAACAGCACAAAGCTGTGTCATACCCTTTGCCCTAGACCACTAGAGCAGCACAACGCAGGATCAGTCTAAACAATATAAAGGCTTAGGTGCTCAGGTCTGCTCACGACCCAAGATTATTGCAACCAGCTGCAGGTGCTCTTGATCTGAACTGAAGTTCACGCCCTAGACTGTGAGTCACTGCCTGTGACCAGAGGTGCCTCAGATTCCACTCACAGGGAGTCCTGGGGATGAGGGGTACTAAGATCTGCCCAGTGCTGGGTTCACATCAAGTTCCAAGGCAAAGTTCTGTGATGTATACCTCAATCTACCTTCAGCTTGTGGAGTCCTGAACCCTGCTGTGCTGCCCAACATCAGTGTGGTGCTGGTGAAGGCAGTCTCTGGTCATCACAGCGATGCTGAGCTGGTTGATGCCTTATTTGCCCAACCACAGAGATGTGCAAAGTCTCAGAGGCCCTCCAAGGACCATTCCCTGGCTGACAGTGATGCAGGCCAAAACCCAAACCTCCTGCTGAGGTACAGGTCTCCGCAGAGTGGCAAGACATATCTGTGGACACTGCTCTGGGACAACTGCACTGCACAGCACTAGGTGACTGGTGATGAAGTGAGGCTCTGGAGCACCAGCTCTGAGGCTGAGTCAGAGCTAATCCTCACTGTGCAGGCCACCCTGGTGGCGGCGTGGCCTCAGCCCGCTCTCTGGCTAGCAGTGATTGGGGCCGGATTCCTCTCCAGGCTCTGGCTGGGCACAGGACTGTGTTTTCTTTCTCCTGATGATTCTCAGCACAGGGCTGGCTTTTGCTTCCCATCTGCTGAGTGAGTTTAGAGGAGAGGCGGTAGAGACATCTCTTTGCAGCATGGATAGCAGTTTCAGTGGCTCAGTCCACAGGTAAAGGCCTGTGAGTAGGACGCACAGGGCTCTTCCCAGCACTGGTGTTCATGGTGCTGGGCTTGATGCTGGATTTCAAGTCTATCCAGGACTCAACTCCTTCTTCCTCTTCCTTTCATTACTTGGAGACACCACTCTCCTTGGGGTCCTGCTTAGAGTTGTGGGAAAAGTAATGCAGAGACCACTCTCCTCTTCCTGCCTCCTCCAGCTTTCTCTTTCTTACACTGAAGCTGGCCAGTGGTGTGTGACTTGGTCTCCTAGCTCCTGTCAAGTCCGCTTGTGTCTGAATTGTGGTCACAACTGGTGTGACCCAGAAGTTCATAACTGAACAGCTTCCTCAACTACACTCTTGCTTTGCCATGCTTAGCTTTGAAATATAAATTAATTGGCTCAGGGGATTTTATTAACCTTAAATGCTCTGATATTTTTAAATAAAAATGCATTTTTCCTGCATTAAATCATATGGGATTTCACAATGCACAATTCAGAGGAATAAAATTAACTTTAGATATTCACATAAGTCTCTGATTTATCTTCATTGGAAAAATTTAATACTTTATGTTAATTGAAACTTAGGTCACTCTTTTCTGTTCCTTTTCATACTACTCTGACCAGAAGGAGTCATCTCCTCTATCACAGATAAGCCCTTGCTAGAACTTGTCATTTGTATGGAAATTGCCATTGGTAATGTATTTATTTACTAATCACGTATGGTATCATTCTTCTTTCTCTTTGTTTGTGATTATTTCCTTTGTACAGACTTAAAAACTCTACTGCTATGTTTATCAGTCATGATTTCCAGTTGTTTTTAAAGATCTTTTCCCTTCTGATTCATACTCATGCACACACACACACACACACACACACACACACACACACGCACACGCACATGTTGGGGCAGTTCCTGTTTGCAACTCTTGTGGACCCGTAGGTAATCATGATCACGAATATTGACATTTGAAGAGGGTACCATCTGAATAGTGGTTAATAAAGCCTTACAACCAAGAGCAGAGATATTGTGCTAGGAATATGTGCTGGAAAGACATGCCCTGGATATATACTTAATACTATCAATGTACAAAACAATCTTTTGATTAATATGGAGTTTCTGTTAGAATTAAAAATAATGTCACCCTTTGTAGAGGAAAATGAGTAAAAGTTAATAATGGAAATGGAGGCTAAAAGGGAAAATAAGAGAACACTGAGTTTTTGGAAGTTCTATTTTCATATTAGTTTAGTCAAAGATGTCCTTAATGATTTTTAACTTGAACTTTGTTGGCATCTACTGAGATTTATTTAGTGCTTTCAATTTTAAGTACCTAAATGGCAATACAGTTGTGAATATTATATCAAAAATAAATTCCTGACTTTATCCTAACATGGTATACTACTGTTGGACATGTTGCTTTATAAATTTGTTAAACTTTCATTTACATGATGCCTTTCTCTGGCTTTGACATCATGCAAGAGCTCCTCAGAAAGTTTCAAAAATGTCCATTTCTTTAGATTTTCAAAAGGATTCAGAGATAACTGTAACTCTTTATTCCCTAAACATTTAGTAAACTTCATATATAAAGCTACTTGTATGTGATTTCTTTGGGTGGGTCAAGTTATTTTGAATACAAATTTCTGTTTGACATTTTAATTATCATGATTTTTCTCCAATGTGTTTTCTAGTGTTTGTGTAATTGAAAATTATAATACATTACTGCTTATGATATTAATGCAAAATCACCAACTGATAACCTGTAGACATTCAGAGTGCCACTGTTGTTTTTGTATATTTCTTATTCTAAATTGCATTGAAGAGTCTGAGTTGCTGTTGTATAAAACGTGAAATTATAGGGACAGAAATTGTTTTAGTAAATAATAAAATTAAAAGCTAGATCTTGGTTTTTAAAATTGTTATTATATAGAGAAATGTATACCCTTGGAAATAACTTATCCTTGTAATAATAAAAGATATCAAAATGAAAGAGAGTAAATGGTGTATGTTAAAAAATATGAAATATTACCACATTGTCTTTGGTTTTGATTACTGAGAGACTATCAAGATTTATAGCAAGATTTATTTCAAAAGTGGAATTTTAGATGGTTTACTCATTATACTTTTATTCAGTTATTAGAAATTCTTACCTTTCTCTACTTTATAAGGTATATTTATTCACAAATGTTAACTTGGTGAAACATTTAAAATAATTTACTAAACATATCATATAAAATTAAACATAAACTTGTGCTCACAAGAACAAAACAATATTAAAATTTCAGTTTACCCTTGACATATGCTTACTAGAAATTGACAATATGTTCTTATTGCTACATATGAATAAACAGGCAACAATTAGATATGTAATGGTGACACAGTAAATATTAAATAAACTGTATAAATGCTGTGGAAGTGTTTGTCTCCACATGAGAAAACCAAACTTTTATTATTCCAACTAATTATTTCTATTCATATTTCATTGACTACACAGATATTTTATTAAATGTTATATCAATCTTCCCATGATGCAAGTAAAATGACAGAAATATTAACACTAAAAATAATGAAGATATGTAAGAAATTTTAGAGTTTTGCTGAAGTATTTTCAGAAATCATGTGGACATTGATACATACCACACTACACTGATTATCAATATGGCATGGTTCAAATCATAAGATTATCCATTGGCTTCTACCAATCAGACTATCAAATTAATTCAAAAAATGAATCCTAGTAAGAATAGAATACATTTATATAACCACATATAAGAAAAGTCAACCACAAAAAAGAAAAACTAGAAAGTTACTTCTTTGCAGATTACACATTTTATGTGAGAATAAAAAAAATTATGACATATAAATTTAAATTATTCTGTGAGTGGTAAGGGAGAGTAATCTTCCATTAGACCAGCAGAGACAATAAGATATAAATTAGGAAGTCAAATTATAAAGGAAAGGAAAGAATGCCCTACAATAAGAAATTTATCTTAATTAGTGTACACACATGCACGTGCATGCACACACAAACACAAACACACTGGAAAGTTTATTGTAATGGTTGAGAATATGCTAAAGAATCATTTAGCTTCTCATTTGTATCTATTGCTTGTCCTCACTCACATGGAAAATACCCTTTCTGCTACATGCCCTTAAGTTCTATATTCTCTAATTCTATTCTAGTTTACTGTAAAGTTTACTGTATTCTAGTTTACTATAAAGTTTATTCAGTCACTGTTTAAAATTTTTCTCTCCTCTTCAAGGAAAGCAAATACTTAGCTGCTTTTTCAAGGCCATGTTTTTAACTTGTGGAAGGCTCATCTTTTAAATATGTTCTCAGAGTGCTTGTGCTTGCCATACATTCTGAAGGAAAACAGCAGGTTCTCATCCTAATCTGATGGATAGAACTCCCACTGTATGCAGCCTTTAAGAACAGATACTGCATACCTTTCTCAACATCCTTTGAAGGGCACATCTTACATCTTTGTTCCTCAAGCTGTAGATCAAATGATTCAAAAATGGAATGATCAAAGTATAAAATATGGATGACATTTTGTCAGTGTTGCTGGAGTGACTGGACTTGGGCAGCATGTACATAAATATCAGCATTCCATAGAACATGGTGACCATGGTCAGGTGAGACCCGCAGGTGGAAAAGGCCTTATACCTGCTCTCTGCAGACTTCATCCTGAGAATGGCTGTGAGGATGAGCAGGTAGGACACCAGGACCATCAGGAGGGAGGAAATCAAATCAAATTCTGCTAAGGCCATAATTATCCACTCAATTTCATGTGCATTTGAACACAGCAAATATAAAAAGGGGATGCAGTCACAGTAGAAATGACTAATGGCATTGTGGCCACAGAAGAACAAAGTGAAAAGCTTTGTAGTGACTATGAGTGACATAAATGTGCAGTTGAGATAGGGTATTCCCACCAGCACCCAACATACCTTTTGTGACATCATGACAGTGTAGGGGAGAGGGTTACAGATGGCCATGTAGCAGTCATAAGATGTGGCAGACAGAATAAAAAGCTCACTACCAATAAACAGAAGAAATAAAGCAAGCTGGGCAGCACAGCAATAGTAAGAGATTGTATTTGGATGAATAAAAAAATTTCCCAACATTTTGGGCCCCACAGTTGTGCAATAACCAAGATCAGTGAGAGCCAGGTGTCTAAGGGAAAAGTACTTGGGAGTTTGTAGCCTGGGGTCCACCTGGGTGAGGATGATCATGCCCAGGTTGCCCAGCAGTGAAGTCAGGTAGATGACAAGGAGCAGGAGGAACAGTGGAGCCTGCAGCTCACGGCGATCTGTGATGCCCAGCAGGATGTATTTAGTCACTGCTGTGAGGTTGTGCCCTTCCATCCAGGGCGATCAGAAGATCTATGTTTGTAGAAACATTACCATAGGGGAAAAATGGAAATATTATCACCTGGAGGACTCTTATTGTGCAAAACTAGGTAAATGAGATACATTCAAACTTTCCAATATTGAGTATTAACAAATAAAACTATGCTATCTTCCGCAATTTTTAAAATAAACTATGTATTAATACATATAAATAG
Organism: Heterocephalus glaber; assembly: GCF_000247695.1. Next base: position 374,149 of record NW_004624856.1, on the reverse strand, counting down.
AAAGCACAACATTACTGCTTCTCAGTGCATGTGATTATATTCACAAAAGTATCTTATTAACTGTTAAGCCAAACTTTGGTTATCTTAGGAAGTAAAAGGTACTGGCATCAGTCAACATCCTACTACACCCAATATCCACTCCAAAACAATACCCTTATCCACAAATTTTTGAAATTTTGAGAAGACTTCATACTTAGATAGCTAGATAATTAGGCATAGAATGTTTACTTTGCAGAAACAATTTATCTCAAATTCTATACTCATGCACAAAAACATGGCCTTGCAATTTTGATTGAAAGAATAATTAAATGATTCACATTGTTCAAGCTTTCTGGAAATAGTTCTCATAGATCAAGTACATTTGCATATTTTTGTTTTTCAAGTGATGACAATCCCCTTGAAATATTTTTTTTTACATATGTACAGAATATACTTAACAATTTAAGGACATTTATATTTCTACCTCAGTATGCCCCCATCCATGAGTATTGTTGGATAATCAATGTACTATTGGTTTTCATTACTTATCTTCTATTCTTAATAAGTACTCTAATGACATTTTAATATAAGTTGCTTTTACATAAATTTACTGGAAATATTCTTCCCTTTTGAGTATTCTTACTAAAACTGAAATACACTTGCTTGACTATAGTACATCAGATGAACTTTATCATGCTGAAGGCTGGGGCAGTATAAAGAATTCTGAGCAAATTAGGAGAAAAAGAGGTCATTAGCACTGGTTTTAGAAAATGAAGATTCATAAAATTCTCTTGGATGAAAGATGCTATGATTTAAACAAAAAATAATGACATCTTGTGAAACATTTTATAAATATACATTGTGTAAAATCAGAAGTATGCTATAAGATATCAGAGAGATAAATCAGTATAGTAAAGATTATATATTCCTGGATTCTTGGGTGCATTTTGGAATCTTCTCTGTGTTACGTCAGAACGACTTCTTACAAATATGACATCGCACATTATACAGACAAGTATGTGTGAGCCAGATTAAATCCACCCGAGTTTCTTATAACCTAAGGATTTAAATACAGCATAGTAGAAGATGAATACAGCATCTTAATGTAAGTTCATTATTATTGATATAAAAACTTTTGAGCACCAATTTTCTTTTTTTAAAAATGAAAGAAATAGAAATGACACAGTTTAGAGTGAGAGGTTCCACAGTGGGCAACTGTACTTGAGCTACAAGTAAACAAAGATTTCATACAATTCACATTATGCATCAAACCAATCACAGGTCATTTATATGAAACTGTCATATAGTACTGCTTATGAGGTTGTGGGTATTCAGTCTCCTGCTATTCTCTTTCAGACTCACCCTGATATTAAACACAAACATAGAACACATTATTGCATTTGAGAAATAACTTCAGATGCGCAATAAGAAACAGTTTAAATCATTTTTCTTGTTGGTTTGGCTTGGCTTGGTTTGGTTTGGTTTCTAATTATAAAATATTACAAAATAATATACATAACTAAGTACCAATATCGATGTAATGTACAGAAAAAGATGTTTCTTCTCCAGTTTCAGAGATTAATGGATATTTCTTTTCACAACTAATTATTATTGAATAATCGTGTTTAATTTTAAACTTATAGTGTGAGAAAAATTTAGTCAGATGTCAGTGCAAAATGAACATCTTACCATTCTTAAAAAACGTATCATGAAATAGTTACTCTTAAAACTGCATCCTATATCTAAATATAAAGGGGAAATTCTTTTTTCCCTAGAAAGAAATAAAATGGATCTAATTCTAACATTTATTTGGAAAATCTCAGATGTTCAAATACTTAAGGGAGTCAAAGGAGTCCAGAGCCACCGAATACCTAAGGTCTTGGAAGGCAATCAGATTGAGAGAATGAATCACTGCTGTCTCAGTATCTGCTTTAAAACTTCTGCATCCTTTCATTTACAGTTCATCTCCTCTGACTTTTGCCATCTGTTAGATATAACATTATATGGGTACAAGATTAAAAACTTTCTAAGAACACATATAATGTGTGTTTCCAAGATGATATTTTCCTCAGAGTATCAGGACATCTTTTCAAATAGTGATATGAGAAACAGTGACGTGCTATTGATTTGCAAGCATTATGAAATTGTAGAAAACACAGTAACTGAGTCAGAAATGCTTACTTATCCCAAATAGTGAGTCCATTGCAAATGGGGACCATTTCTTCAGATCTTGATAACGAATGGCACCCCATGAAATAGTCCATCTTTTTTACCTGTAATGAAATTACTGTCTTGAGTCTATGTGTTTCTCCACATTGGCTATTTCAGGACAATTTATGGATACTTTTTTAACTTTTAGAGACTCACTCTGGGGAGAAGCAAAACTGTTGCAGGATTATCCTTAAAGGATTTGAATGCATAATCAAATGCCTGCAGGTGTCTTCTAATTGCCAAGGACATTTTACATTCAAGTTTGACTTTATTTATTATAGGGTCAAGAAAACTATGTCTGGATTTTAACTAATAGTATTGGTATTTGAATAAACTCAAAGAGTTCTCATATTCACTGCCCCAGAAATTGAAACACTCAAGATGTAGAAACAACCTAAGTATGTATTACTTATGAATGAAGAAATATAATATAACTTACATAAACAATGCCATATTAGCCTTAAAAAAGGATATTCTAAAACATGCAATAACATGGATGAACGAGAATAACATCATGCTAAATGAAATAAAATAATCAAAGGTCAAATAATGCAATGATCCTACACATGGGATAATTAGTATACTCCATAGAAGGCATGAAGCTGGTGGCAAGACCCAAAGTTTGTAAGAAATGAAGGACTGCTAAGCCAGGAGCTCTGACACATGGCTGTAATCCCAGGACTTTGGAAGGCTGAGGTGGGAGAATTCAAGTGTGAGATCAGGTCTCTATAAAAGAGTGGAGGGAGCCAGTGCTGAGGATGTGGCTCAGGGATAAGGGATTGGATTCAATCCTCAGAACTGCAAAAGAAAACACACACATACACACACACACACACACACATACACACTGCAAAACAGAGAAAAAATGCTAAAAAATACACAATGTCTCAATCACATAATGTGAGTTCCAGAGATTTGCTGTCAAACATTGTGCTTAGAGTTAACAGTACTGTATCACACATTTTAAGTATAGAGAGTGTAGAATTCATATTAAGTGTAATGAATAAATTTTAAAAAACAAAAATGTAATCCCCAAAAGTCCTTCAATCACTAAGAATCTAGTAATTCAAAGGATCCAGGCAAAATAGCTGCATTTCTTGGCCTCCATTACAAGAACTGTACAGAGGAGAAAAGCCCACAGGAAGGGAGAAGAGGTTGCCAGGCACAGGCAGGGGATGGAGGGGGAGAAACTACCTCACAGGTCATTTGAGGTCATAAAGATGTTTTGGACCATCTATTCATTTAACTATAAATAGTACATTTTTAACAGCTAATAATGATAAACTATTCTTGTCCTCAGTTCCAATGATTTAGAACCTATCATTCAGAACATGAAGTCCTCTGATTCCAATTTAAAATGATTCAAATATAAATAAGAGTATTCTATTTTGTCACAAAGACAAAGATTTGAAACCACATCTGAGGCATTTCTGCATAGTACAAATCCAGCCTGCACCTTTTAGTTTCCAAATATTAAACTAAGAATCCTTGTAGCGGTCACAGTGTGGAGAAAATTCCACACCATGGAAGCCTCTGCATGGACACAGGAAACAAAGCTAGGCCCTTCCACACAGCTGTTAAACATCTTGTTTTCTAGACTCATGATAAGAACATAGTGGACTTTGTTTTTTATAAATATCATGAAAGATATTAGAATATAAGAATAGTAGCCCATGTCTCAGATTTTACAAGTGAAATTTGGCTCAATTAGTAAATGTCATTTATTCAGCTATTTTTTCATACAGTAAGTGTTATAATTGTGGAAAAAGAAACTTGAATTCAAACCCTACTTCTTCCGCCTCCCAGCTCTATGGCCTTGGAGGAGTCACTCAACTTTAATAAGTATTTTGTTTTTCTAGTAAAAAAAAATACCTTTAACCATCAGCCTAGGGGAGTGAGTTTTAGGATCAGAAATCATGATTGAAAAGCATCTACTAAAATGCCTAGCAAATGGTAGCTGTTGAATAAATGGTAAGAGCTACTTTTATATTACATATTTCTCTTAAAAGGATAGGATCTTAGTGTAATATGATTATATTCTCTTGTTTCCTTACATGATGTTTTTATGTTCTTTTTTCATGGATGGGGTGATCCCAGCCTGAAGGGTTCTTTACATCACTTTGATTTCATAAAACGTTATTATGAACCCCTCTTTACATTACTAGACTGAAGCAAAAGCACTAGAGAACATGAAATTATAATTCAGCTCCTCATCCTTCCCCATACTTCCCTAAATTATAAAACACTTTTAAAAGATATTTTACAGCCAAAAGTTTTTCAACTACTTGTATTTTCATTGTTGGTGGGAGTGCGGACTGGTGCAACCACTGTGGAAATCAATATGGAGATACCTCAACTAGGATTAGAAGCCCCATTTCACCCAGATATTCCCCTCCTGGATATCTTCCCCAAAGAATTAAAATAATCATACCACAACAATATATGTGCACCCATGCTCATAGTGGCACAGTTTGCAATAGCTAAAGCTTGGAAACATCCCAAGTGCCCATGAGCTGGAAACTGGATAAAGAAGATGTGGGGTTTTTTTATAAAATGGAGTACTACTTAGCCATAAAGAATGAGAAACTAGAGAAATTTATAGCTAAATGGATGCACATTGAGGCCATACCCTTAAGTGAAATAAGTAGGACATGTATGTAAATACTGAATAGATTCTCTGGTGTGAAAAACTGAAGTGTAAATAAAGATCAAAATATAAAATTGATAATGTGAAATAGGAAGAAAAGGTCTAAAGGAGTAAGGGAAATGGGAGGGATAGGGAAAAGGAAAGAAGGAAAAAGAAAAATATGAGAAAAGGAAAAAAATGGAAACAAAGTCTTTGCAAATAGAGAAGGGTGGAGGGGTTGAAGGGAAGGACAAGGAATGGGAAAAAAATAAGAACGAAGATGCATCATGCAAAGGTACAAGATCCCAATGATGAATGTAACTGTATTGTATACCTAAAATGTAGCAATAAATTTAATATAAAAAAACTACCTGTAGTATAAAACAAAACAATTTCTTAGATATCTACTGTATATTATTTTTAATTCAAAATTTAAATCTTTAAAAATAAAATATTTTCAACTACAAAAAAATATTAAAATTTTGAGAGATTTTCAGAAAAATCCTAGAGCCTATTAATACCTGAGGATCTGGAAAGACATGAAAATTAGAAATTGAACCCCTGCTGTTTCAATCTCTGCTTCACTGATACAATTTGAGAGATGTGCTGTACAATGTGAGTGTAATGATTGCCATTAGATCCTTGCTTTTATATTTACTTATTTTTATCAACTTGTTTATATATGTATTTATTTATTGAGAGAGAGTTTCACTACGTATTCCAGGCTGAACTTGCATTCACTGTGCAGCCCAGACTGATCTCAAACTTATGCAATTTTCAACTCTCAGCCTCCCAAGTGCTGGGATTACAACTGTGTGCACTACCATACCCAGCTTTAAATCATTGCTTTTAAAACAGATACTGTAGTTTTATTGGGCATGAATTTTACAGGAATAAATTTATTTAAGTAGAATTATGTATAATTTTACATGTTCATTTTCTGTGTTTTTATTGAAATCCTAATCCAAAATTTTTCTGATGTTTATGTGCATTTTTGATAATTTATTTTGTCTATTGCACATAATATGGTAACTATCTTTTTAAATTATATTTTAAAATCTTTCAGCTTCCATGATATCCTAAAAATATTTTCCATTTGCAAATTATCCAGTTTAAAAAATATATAATTAACTGAGGTGATTCTACTAATTTTAAGAATTCTAGGAAACAGTGATATTATTACTTTGCAGTTTCCAAAATGAGAATATGCTTGTTTCTAATAATCAGTGTTATAAAAGTTTTCGACTAACTTTGTATACATTAACATGTCACTTGTGTATTTATTTTTACTTCAAAAATCTAATTTTTAAAATAATTGAAGTTCTTTGCACACCCTTTCCCTCTGGTGAATATTGATCCTGATCCAAATGCGATTTCTCCTTCTCTTTTTGAGAAAGGAGGCAATGTGTCCTTCACATGCAGTTTTCTTGTAAATTCACACACTCATAAAAAATTACAATAAAAATTACAATAAAATACATAAGAACCTCTTATGATATACTACTGAATGCTTTATTATGGAAATTCCTTTTTTCTGTTCTTCAGTTTTGTTCCATCCAAGTTTATTCATTTGGTTGGAAATTATTCTTTGATATAAATCTTTTAGATATTTACAAATTATTTTCCAAGCTGTCAGTTATTTTTATAGCCACACCAGTGTTGTGAAATATTTTTGTTTCTCTCTCTTACTATGCACTTTGAAGTTACTAATTTTTAGATTTTTGTGAATTTTATGAGTATATGAGTGTATATCATTTTGTATTTACAAATATTATTAAAATAAAATACATCACTGCAAGAATAGCCTATCTTTATGAATTTTGTATGTATACTTTCTGCAGTTTCCTGTGGATTATGAGTTTATTATTAATTCAGCAGATGTACATTAATTTTTCTTCAGTTAGTTGCTTGTTCTGTTACTAGTTAAGATTAATATGGGGCAGATTTAAAACCTTGTAGAGCACAACATTCCTTATCCTTTCTAATTTTGAGTAGTATTTAAGGTTTAATAATATACATGAGCACAGGCATAAACATAGGTGTATAAATGCACATATTCTCAAGATAAGTTCTTATATTATCTGAGAAGGACCGATGACAGGTGTCAATAGGCAAGACTTAGTTTGGGATTTGATTGAAGGAAAGCAGAACTCCTCAAAAAGAGGAAAACAATTTTTGTGTAGCAGAATATTGCCATAGAAGGTGTTCTATATCTGTACTATTGAGACAGTATTTAAATTATGTAACCATATTTTAGGGAAATATCCTTTGGGTGTACTTCGTGTTCTAAGACTACTTTTGTACTTTGATTTATCAAGGAAACTCATGCGGAAGAACTGAGTTCACAAAATAAAATTTAAAAGGATATTTTAGAAAAATGGAACAAATGAGGGAAAGTCAGAAAAGATAAACCTATTTGAGACACATATCTTTGCGATGAAAATGAGGTATGCGGGCAGCCGGGTAAGTGACACCACACCAGAAACCTTTTTCTGGTCTTTCTGGAGTTAGGCAGGGAGGAAGGGTGGCCTTGCTAAGGGACTCAGAGTAGCAGAGGTCAAAAGAAAACAGAACAAAAGCCGAGTAGGGACCAGGCTGCCTGGACCCCCATGACAGTAGGAGAGGGCTCAGTAGTTGGCGGACCCAACACACTCTGTCAGTTCCATTCTATTTATGAAATGTGCTTTTCAGGGAAATTATTTTTCATTTAAGTAGAATCTTGAAAAGTGCCAAGATATAATCTCAATCGATGTCTGTGACGGCAAGGTAAAATGGGAGGAGATTCTCCCCTAAAACTATTCTGGCCATGACACTAGGAATTTGTGCACATTAGCTATGATATCCAAACCACATGCTGTGATTAGCTTGTTAGGCAGATCGCAGAATGGATGAGATTGCTTTGAACTGGAATCAGGTAGTGGTGAGTCCATGGCACATGATCTGGGTTTAACTGGTCATTGATTTTCCTTCAGATTCAGAGATACTTGGCCAATCCAGTCAGACATAAGTGATATTATTTGTAATTACAACTATGGGAGAGTTTTGCTATGAAACCAAAATGTCCCCTAAAACTAAAGGTTTAGTTGAGAGCTGATGGGATTTTTAGAAAATGATTAGATTATAAAGTCTACATCACTATCAAATAGATTAATAATAGTTAATATTTACATTAATAACAGTTTGATGGCATGATAGGTGGGTGATGAATAAGGTGATGAATGGGCCTATCTGAAGGTAGTAGTCATGGGAATGACCCTGAGTACTATCTGGTCCCAGGATCTTTCTTCTATGGATCCCTAACCCTCTCTGATTCCTGGCTGCCATGCTGAGCAGTTTTCTTCTTCTTTTCCTTTCCAGCTATTCCTGACTTCCTTCAGGCCTAAAGCAATAGAATCAGCCGACCATGGACACAAGCCTTTGAATTGTGAGCCAAAATAACCCTTTAGTCTTTCAAGCTGTTTATGTCAGGTGCTTACTCAATTTTTGGAAATTTAAAAACTAAAGGGATTTTACTCAACTTAATAGTTTTGAAAAATAATAGCATACTAGTATATTTTACTTAAATTAGAAATATGCTTATTCTAAATATTATATAGGAGTACCACTGACTTTATATTTATATATATTTACTTACATTAATCTATCTTTATTATTCATAAAGTTGTATTTATAATATTGAAAGTGTTTATATTCACCTTTCTACTTCAATGAATCCTAGTCCTATCCAGTTAAATCAGTTTCCTGATATAAGTGATATTTACCATGTATAGTTATTTCTTAATTTTTGTTTTCATCAGCGAAATATTCTATAAGCTTACAGAAAGTTTTGCAAATTTTTCTAATGTACTAGTTAATGTCTTAACCTCTTATTTTTTCATTTGGTTTTTCTTTTGGTCTCCTCTATGTAAATTCATTTAGCTGTAAGCCATTCTCTCATTTGGTTGAGTATAAACTTAGTAGAAGTGTATAAATTTTCTGGCAAAATGTCCATTAGTATTAAACTCAGCAAATGGGTGGAGTTGTTTACTTCCTCTGCACCACTTTCAAGTTACCAGCTTTTAAATCTGTACCATGTTTATGAGTTTTAACAGCATTTAATGTGACTTTCTATTTCTAATTTTCAGAGTATTACAAAATGAAGTACAAACATTAACCATGAAAGATTTTTTATTTAGATTTATTTATATGTGTATTTTATCCAGTGTCCTATGATTTAATAGTGTACTATTTATTGATAAAAATGTGTAATTTTCAAGTCTATGGCTTATTCTTTTACTACATTTTTGATTGGTTCTATGATGCAAAGTTAAATTTGTATATTCATAAAATTCACCTTCATTTATAATTGTAAGCTGCTTAAGGAACTCATCAATGCTTAGTGATATACACACACTCAAACATGTATATAAGGGTACATATCCTGGGTCAGTCCTAACTTGCATTCTTTGACTCCTTACAGATCATAGATGTGATCTGAATTTTCACATTCAAAGTGAGTAATGTTGTGATATGATAAGGAATTGCCCAACAAAGAATAAAATGATGTTTGTGGTTCTGTATAGGAATATATTGAGTATATATCCCTGTATATACTGCATTTGTCTGTTGCACTGTTATTTAAATGCATTAATCACACTTTGGAAAATTATAATTGGTTATATTCTATGTATTTAGAGTATTACTATAATTAATGAATAAATGGAATCCTTGAGGGTGTAAATGAATTCACAAAATTATAATTTAAATGTCATAATTAAAGAAGAATGGGGAGGGAAAATACAGTTAAGCTCACTTTGATGAAGACGTAGAAGTGGAGTGAAAGTGAGATGTGTTAGGACCAGAACACAGGACCAGCAGAGCAGAGCTCATTTTCTGTCATTTCCTTCCCTGACTTGGGGCAGTGAGGAAGGGTGAAATCTCTATGGGCCTCTGTCTGGTAGCAATCAGAAGAAAACAGAGACAAAAGCTAAGTAGGGGGCAGGCCTGTGGGAAATCTCCTACTGGGATGTAGACTCCATTATTGGAAGAGCCAATCTGCTGAAAAGTTCTATTTCATTAAATGAACTGTGGTGATGTTGTTGTTGTTGTCAAGTTTAAGTATAGTCTTGATAAATGCCAATGCTTAATGCTATCAAGTTAAAGAATGGGTTTTATGCCTGCGCTATGGATGTATGTATTATAAAAGCAGAATAACTTCACCTGCATCAGTTAGCACAGTGATAACCCCCAGAAATCTGAAGATAACAAACTATCATGCAATTGCTGTATGATGCAAAGAATGAAGGAAATTGCTTCACATTGAAACTAAGCATCCATATCTCTAGAGAAAATGTTCTGGGATTACGAGAGCAGTGCGAACTTCCAGTGCCTGACACAGTGTTTGATCAAGCCAGTCAGCTAAACTACAAGAGTATTTATAAATGTAACTACGGGAAACTACACAACACAATTTAGATAGGCTAAAGGAATATAATACACAGCATGTTAAAGCTTGCATAGGTACAGGCCTATGTGTATACCTTTTGCATTCTAGTGATACCAGTATCTATGTGTGGAAATATATATACATAATGTAATGAAAATTGTAAATGCAAATCAATGATTGTTTATTTCTGCTTTCAGTACAAGACAGGAGAGGATTGCTTATGTTCTTTATCTTAAATATTCACAAAGAAGAGACTCATATTAATAAAGTCAACACTTTCATCAAACTCTTTATACTGACATACAGAACATCAATTTAAAATTTTGGTGATATTTTAGGGTGAAAATATACTTTATTCATAAACTAGGTTTTCTCAACACTTTTTGCAGTGCTTCTTTGACATCTTTGTTCCTCAAACTGTAGATGATGGGGTTCAGCATGGGAATCAGAATGGTATAAAATACAGACACCACCATGTCATGCTCCAAGGCATAGCTGGAACTCGGTCTCACATACATGAAAAGAACAGTTCCATGGAAAACAGACACTGCAGTTAGGTGAGATCCACATGTAGAAAAGACCTTTCGTTTCCCTTCTGCAGAGTGTGTCTTGAGAATGGCTGACAGAATGAAATCCTAGGATACCAGGACAATCAGTACAGTAAATATTTCAATAGAGCCAGCAAAGTAAAACAGTAGAAGCTGGTTCCTGTGAGTGTTGGAGCAAGAAATTGAGAGCAGAGCAGGGATGTCACAGAAGATATGTTGGATGACATTAGGTCTGCAGAAGGGCAGGCAGAAAGTGGCTACCATGTGAACAGTGGCATGCAGAATCCCCCCAAGGTAGGACACAGTGATGAGTGACAGGTAGACCCTGGGTCTCATGCTAACAGAGTACAGCAGTGGGTTGTAGATGGCTACATAGTGGTCATAAGCCATTGCAGCCAAGAGAAAGCATTCTGTGGTCCCAAACATTACAGCAAAAAACATCTGTGCTGAACACCCAAGGAATGAAATGCCTTTCTCCTTTGACATGAAATCCACCAACATATTTGGGGTAATAACAGAAGAATAGCAGGCATCCACAGAAGATAAGACACTCAGAAAATAGTACATCGGGTTGTGCAGCCGGGGATCCCCAATGACCAGCACAATCAGCCCTAAATTTCCAATGAGACTAAGAAGGTAAATTGCTAGAAACAGGAAAAAGTGAATGATCTGCAGCTCAGCATTGCCAGTGAATCCCTTCAACACAAATATGGTCATTTCAGTGAAATTCTCCATGCTGACATGTCCCAGGACATACCTGAAGATATTCATAAATGGAAGATCATGTCTCAGGCAGAGAATGAACCTCACTGCAACCATAAACAACAGGAACCATGCCTACATAAGTATCTCCATAAACATACATGTACGACTGCTGGCATAGATAGCATACAATTCCCCAGCATCAGCTCTAAATATGACTGAGAAGAATGCTCATATCACTAGCTATATAATCAAGTGCAAAAATGTATGTGTATACACACTTAATACAGCAGTGCCATGTGTCTTAAATATCAGGTCAACTGGTTAAGATTCCCCTGAATTGCATTATCTCCTTTCATATTAAATCACAGTAGAACACAAACTGACCATCTGAAAAACTCCTTATTTCATAATACTGCAAGACACTTCATCTCAAGGATGCAACATTGAAATAGAATCACAATTCTATGTCTGTCAGCATTTTGTGTTTATATTTTAATCTATCAACTCTAGACTGTGAATATTAATATTTATTTTACAGGATTGCACTTATTTGTGATGGAAAATTATGCTAAAATTGAATCTTTCAAAAACTATAATTATAAAAAAGCTAAATTTGTTGCCTCTACAAAGTACCCTAATGTCCCGGCCCGCGGGTAAGTCAACAGAGACCCTAGAGGGGGAGTGAGAATGACAAAGGACAGGGGACACGAGAGATGGAGACAAGACAGGTTTCTGATCAAGTCTCGTTTATTGCGGAAGCTGCTACAGCATATATACCGTAGGGCTAGAGGGAGGGAGCAAGGGGAGGGTACTGGGGCTACTTCCTTGTTGCCGGGTAGACTTGCAGCAGGCTTAGACATGCCCGTAAAAGGCACTCAAGAGTACTAGCAGTGGGGGGGGACAAGGCCCCCCACACCCTAAGAGAATGAAATGCAATGAAGCTTACTTTGAATTATGATTCTTTTCTTCTGATAATAGTTTATATACTTGAATTATTCTTTACACAATAAATTATTCTGTAAAATGTATGATTAAAAATATGCACATAGTTTACCACCATTCTCCTTCTTACAATACAGAAGGAATCTATTTACTTTAGCAAATAACATGACTTAGGTAAATTATATGAGCAAGTTATTTCTTCTACCAGCTGCCAAAAAGAAATTATAATGGTATAAAGAAGTTAATATTGACCCATGCTCAAGAGATTTAGACTTGTAAACAGAAATAACCACCATTCTTGAAGACTGAATAATAAACGATTAATTTAAAATTATTTGTAATTCTACTTCTGTAATTTCAACTTGAATAGAAGGTTTAAAATTCCAAATATCTTGAGCTTCATGATGCAACTCTAAATTTGCACATAATAAGAGGAAAAAGGACAGCTATTTACTGAGAACTCACTGAAGAAATCCATGTGTGTGTATATGAATGTTATTTCACACTTGCAGAACCTTCCTTGGATAATAATTCTAGAATCAAGACTGTCCATAGTCTTCCTCACAGTGCATCACAACTTTCGCAATTCTTGCCTGCCTTTTAGTGTAGAATGGCTTTGAGGTACTTACTAGACTGTCCATGGGCCCCAGGGAATTAAAGTAAACAAAAATCTTGATTTGTGCTGGTATTTCTAAATAACTAAAATTTGAGAAATATAAAACAAATAGTAATATTGAGTGAATAGTAAATGATATTACTTATACAAATTTTAAAGAATTATTGAAAGTTTTTCTTATTATATCAAAATATAAGTCTCCAGACAGGGAAATGTCAAATGTTTCATTACCTTCTATTGACAGATTTTGTGAGTTGTTCTTATTTTGAAATATATTCATCAGTCACTAAAATTAAAAAATACACTCTATAGAGAGAACTCATATTTACTTATACAACTATAAATGAAATTTTTTTTTGCCAAGAAGTGTTTGTTTACATTCATGGACAAAACTCTGGATAAATTACACCCTCATGAATACATATTGTTCACACTCAGAACAGGCAAGTGATGTTTAATACTTGGTTTTCAGTAGCAAAATATTTTCTAAAACTGACATTGATATTCCTGAAATGTTAGGTTCTAGCTCCTCGGATATATTTCAAATTATCTAAAAATTTCTCTTACCTAAAGAACAGCAAACATTGGTTTGGGTGCACAGTGAAGGTGTGTAAATGAGCTTGTCTTTATCCAGGTGTTTCACTGTTTATGAGCCCCACAGATGCCCCTAGGGAGTACACCTCAATTATCTCTGAAATAGAAACATAATGATTTACTTCACAATGAAAAAAGTACATGTCCTGGAATAAGGCCTACTCTGCTGCTAAGAACTGATTATTACTCTTCAGGACCTATTTGAAATGTTTTGTTTAATTTTATTATTTTATTTTTAGTAATAATGTTCATATTTGCAGTACAATGTTACAGTGTTTAAAATACTTTCAATCTGCAAATGCATCTGATGATCAATGATATTGAATATGTTTCTATATAGATATTCTTCATTTAATGACCTATGTGTGCAATGACTGTCTGGAATTACAAACTGAGGTGTGCTCTTTTGACTTGTGAACTGCAGCTTGGACTAAGACTCATCTTTTTTTTTTGTACAGTTCTGTACATCTTGTTTATAGGGCCTCAATGTCTTTATTGTATAGTACACCTTATTCATACAGTACTTAAATTTTTCTTGATGGTACTGTATAGAACAATACTGTACTTTTATGTCCTGTTATACATTACAGTACTGCATGTAAAAGCTATGCAAATAAAAGCAAAGTTGGAGTTTCCTTTGACCATTTCTGTGTTCCGAATATTGCCATGTACATACTATGTGCAATTCATCACTTAGCAATCAGTTCATTTAAATTCATTTGTAGGAACTGAGTTCAGTCCAGAAGTGAGGGCTGACTCTAATCCTTTTGACCATTTTTTCACTGAAGAAAAGTAAGTTGAAGTCCTTTGTCTCTGTATAAACTAGGTATGTTTTGCTATTGAGTTTCAATGGTATCATTCATGTTTGCATTATTAATCCTATACCAGATCTCTGTGTGGAAATATGTTCTTCTATTTTGTAGTTTGCCTCTTCTGTCTGTTGAATTTTTCTCTTTGATGTGCAGGCACTGTTTATTACTGTGATGTGATCCCATGCCTAACTTGGTTTTAGTCACTTGGCTTTGATGCCACATACAAGAAATCATCACCATGCCTAAATTCTTGAATCTTTTCCCTTAACATTTCTTCTAGGGCTTTCCAAACAGGGCTTATGTTTACATCTTTAACTCATTTTGAGGTGATCTTTCTATGTGGTGTCAGTGGAGGCTTTCCTTTCATTCTTTTCCTTGTTCATCCTCAGTTTTCATAGCATCATTTGTTGAACTGACTCTCTGTTCCTCAAGTGTGCTGAAGATCAATTGACCACGTATGTGTGAAATTGCTTCATGGCTTTCAATTGGGTTCCATTACTCAAAATATCTTCCTTATGCAAGTAGCACAACTTTTTACACTTTTATTTATTTAAATAAAATTTATTTTAACCAAAATTAGAACCACTAAATTATACCTGATGATGGGCTGCTATATGAGTTTTCTACATATGTGTTTATTGTGTAATGTGTAAAGTAGGTTAAACAATTTATCTCCTCAAACAATAATGATTTCCTTTGGTGAAACATCCACAATTCTTTATCTCTTTTTAAATATTCAGCTCATTGTCCCTTCCTGTCTTCCCCTTTCTGTGTAATGGTACAACAGAAATCCATATTCTGTTCTAACTCTAGGGTAGTATATGCTGACCAACCTTTCCTCATCCCTAGTTCAGTGCTCTTCCTGGGTGCTGGTAATCTCCATTCTTCTCTCACTTTTATGAGATCAATTGTTTTCATCACACATGACTGATAAACCATGGTAAATGTCATTAGTGGCTTGATTTGTTTCAAGTAACATAATCATCTCCAGTTCTATCCATATTGTCACAAAAGATAGGATGCATTCATTTTTCTGGGTAAGTGGTATTCCATTGTGTATATGTACTGCATTTTCTTTATGGAGTCACTAGTTAGTGGATACTTAGGTGTCTTCTTCCAGTTCATGCCTATTGTGAAGAGAGGTGTGATGAATATGGTGGTGGAGATGTTCCTTCCCCTCTCCTCCATATTGATTTCATTTCGTTTCTATAATATACATCCACTAGAGGGAATACTGGAAAATATAGTAGATATATTTTTTTTAATTTTTAGTGACCTCTGTACAATATTTCATAAAGGTAATACTAATTTACATTCCCATCAGCAGTGGCCCTTTTCTACACACCCTTCCCACCACTAGCATCTCTTGACTTTTCAATAATAGTCACCCTTACTTTGGTGAGTTGATAACTTGTTGTGGTTTTGATTTGCTTTTCCCTGATTAGTTATGTTGAGCATTTTTCATGCACTTGCTCTATATTTGCACATAGCATCAATATTTCCATGTAGCAGGTAGTTGAGAAGTATCAATTTGTATCCAGTGTTGATTTTTAAAATATGTTCTGCTTATTTTTTTTACCTTTGGGTTTTTGGGGTTTTTTTGTTTGTTTGTTTGTTTTGCTACCAGGTATTGAACTCAGGACCTTGAGCTTGCTAGGCAGGCATGGTGTCGCTGAGCTAAATCCCCAGCCCATGGCTGTTGGGTTTAAGGATTTCCTTACATATTCAGGAAATTGCTATCTGGTCAGTTATATTGATTGCAAATATTTCTCCCATTTTTTACACTGAAAATCAATTGCATGGACTGGCATCTGGATTCTCTATTACATCCCGTTTTACTATGTACTTGTGTTTGTGCCTAAGTATGCTAATTTTATCACTGTGGCTTTGAAGATTATTTTGAAATAGCATAGTTTCATGCCCATATTATTTGAAAGCTTTCTTCACACCTATTCATTTTTTATTCTTTTTCTCCTTCAACTGTATTTTCCCAAGTAATGTCTTCAAGCTCATTAATTCTTTTGTTTGATCTGTCCTACTATTGACTCAATGAATCACAATTTTAATTTCATTTAGTGCTCTTTTAAACTCAAGGATCTCTGTCTCTGTGAAGTTTCTGTTAGTGTACTGAATTATTTCTTTGTGTTTTTTGAAGTTATGTAGTAACTTACAAAGGTTCTTTTAATAGTTCTCCTTCTGGCATTTTTCCCATACTGATAGCTATTGATCAATATAGGGAAATTGTTGGTATTACACAAGGTCATACTTTGGATTTTTGTTGGCATGTGATATCACAAGGTTATTAAATGACTGGCCTTTCATTATATTCTTTGTGATCTAGCATTGTGCTTATTTTTCCTGAAAATCTATGCAGTCTGTTCCCTTGTCTTCATCCTGTAGCCATTTTCAACTCTGTACCACTAGGTGGAAACTCGAGTCCTTGTTTCTAACATCTACTGCTGATGTTTCGTCACTGTTTCTTCACTAGAGGGTGATGGGGACACAGTTTGGTTCCAAATATGTAATTGGTGGGTTATTCAGTAAGAAAGGCCCCAGAAACCTCTCCTCTTGATTGAGTTAGACTCCACTGTCTCTTCCACTGTCCTTGGGCTAAAATCAATCATTGTGTTTGGTTCTGGGTCAAATACCCATTGGCCCCAGGCTCCTGGGTTAAGCCTGTGGCTACCAAGAACACAAATCAGTGTCACATCCTTAGCCTACAGCCTGTCAAGTCCTGCATAGGCCCAGACCGCTACAGTGTGGTCTGAGGTCTCCTCATGGCCACCTATGAGCTTGGTGGGGACACCACAGCTGTGTGTCTCTGCTGGGACCAGGGAGGCTTCAGATTTCACTCCCAGGAATGCCTGGGTGTTGAGTCTGTTCAGATCCTCAACAGCCTTGCACTGAGTTTCAAGACATAATCTCATGCTAAGTAGGCTCTCCTAACCTGAGCAAATGGAGTTCTACACCATGCTGGGTGGCCCAACTTTTGAGTAGTATTGGAAAGGTAGTCCTTGTCACCATGTTGGGAGGATGGCACTGTCTGAGTGGCCCATCCAGATGCTCATGATAGAGGCCAAAGCATCAGACTCTTTCCCCAAGGACCGGTTCTCAGCATTGTGTCAGGAAGCTCTGTAACCTCTGTCTAAAAACACTGGTCTGAGGATGGCTGTGCTCCCTGTGGAGAGGAAAAGAGTGGTGGTATCAGTCCCATGGCCCCGAAGGCTGGTGCTGAACTGGGACACCAGCGATGCTCACTCAAGGGCAGACTTAGGTGAGGGTGTCACCACCCTACCCCAAGCCTGGCAGTGATGCCCGCAAGATGTGACTTTGTCCCACCATATGGAGGTCTCTATCCAATGTTAGGGTGCTGGAAGCTTTGTCTCTGGGACCTGTTGTTGGTACAGGGCCTCTTATTTTCTTCTGCATGCTGGGTTTCACTGAAGTGGGCCTGGGGTTGAGCTTTAAGACAGGCCTATGCTGGATTTCACATGCACACCCTGCTCCACAGTGGGTAGTCTCACTTCATGCCTTGCTGCCTGAGGCTGGGGGAGATACTCAGAGGTGGTCTCTGTGTAGTGACTTGGACTGCAGGCATACACCTTCAGATAAGGATGGGACATTTCCTGTCAACAAGATGAAGGGTGGGCTGGGAACTGGGTTTCAAGTGTAAGGCCTGAACTCCATTCTTTCCTCCTCTCACAAGTAGGGGCATATTTTTCACTGCTGTCAGTTGAGAGTTGTGGGAAGGATAATGCACCACTCTTTCCTTTCCACCTTCTTCCAAGTTATTATACCTGACCAAGGTCTGTGGATGTCACTCGACTCCCTTAGCTCTTCTGAAGGTAGTTTGATGCTTGAATTAATTTCAAATGGTGTGGCTCTGGGAATGTTGTCCCTTAAAAATACTCTTCATCTTCCAGTTTCCTTTGCTTGGCCAACATTTAAAATATAATTAAATCCATTAAGCAAATTCAATTAATCCTTTTTTTTGATGGGTCCCAGGAATTGAACTTGGGTCCTTGGGCTTGTGAGGCAGGCAGCGGAAAAATTAATCTTTTTTTTTCCTTAAATTCTTTTATTGGTACATTTTAGGTATACAATATGTTTACATTTATCATTGGGTGCTTGAACCTGTACATGATGTATCTTTGTTTTCATTTTCTTCCTCCATTGCCTGTCTGCCCCTCATCCCCTTCACCCTTCACTATTTACATAGACTTTGTTGCCATTTTTTTCTTTTCTCATAATTTTTCCTTTCCCTTCTTTCCTTTCCCCACCCATTGCCACCACCCCTACCCCTTTGGACCTTTTCCTATTTCAAAGTTTCAATTATTCATTATTAATCCTTTTAATCCTTATTTACACTTTCTTTTTTTCCCCATTAACTTTATTGGTACATTTTAGGTATACAATACAGTTATATTCATCATTGGGATCTTGTACCATTACATGAGTCTTTTGGTTCTTATTTTTTATCCCTTTCCCTTTCCCTCCTTTCACCTCCTCCACCCTTCCCTATTTGCAAAGACCTTGTTTCCATTTTTTTCCTCTTCTCATATTTTTTCCTTTCCCTTTCTTCCCTTCCCCTACCCCTCCCAATTCCCCTGCTCTTTTC
>NW_004624856.1:323373-333592 GCF_000247695.1 Heterocephalus glaber | reverse complement strand
GAGTTAGAAGGAGTTGGGGAGGGAGGAATATGTAGGTAGAAGGATAGGGAAAGTTAGCAGTGAGGCCAGAGAGCACAGACAAGAGAAGTAAAGAGAAGAAAAGACAAATAAAGAAGAAATCAAATTAGGGCCAGAATAGGAACACAAAGGGGAGATGAAGAACATTGTGGGAAAGCAAGGGAGCAAGGCAGAGAGAGAGAGAGAGAGAGAGAGAGAGAGAGAGAGAGAGAGAGAGAGAGAGAACAGAAGAGAAAGAAAAAAGAAAAATAAAAATTTTAAAAGAGTACAAAAGAAAACAATATTAAAAATAACAGCAAAAACTGTGGTAATTTTGAAAATAACAAATAAAACATACAAATGAAGGGCCTCCTTCAGGATATGTCTCTGCTATCACAAAAGACAAAAGACAATGTGGGCAGTATTGTGCAATTATAAGTCAATGAGTCTCAGTAAGGTAGTCTCAGACCCATGAGATTCAGGCAGATTTCTGGTTGCAAGTCCCAAGTTGAGCTCCCTGTCCTCCTGTGGGGTTGCACTCTGCAAGGTCCTATTGCAGGTTTCAGCTGCCTTTCCCCTAAATTAAGTCCAGGTTCCAGTGGGAAGTGATGATCCCTCCAAGTTACCAAGCACAGTGATCTAATGTGCCTTTATTGCAGAGATTCTCTTCACTTTTCCAGTGGGTTTGTTTCCATCATGGAGCCTGAGAGAGGCCTTGTCTCTGTTGTTCACTTCTGCAGCTCAGGACAGTGGCTTTTATGTCCCCCTGCGCCTCTGTAGTATGGGACCAAGTAGCTACACAGCCAGAGGCATGGGAGGGGAGGGGAAGTGGGGTGACTGCAGGGCCTGTTGAAGTGCCAGTGCCTAAGTGGGCATGCCTTGGGATGGGGGTCCTCACCTGGTCTTGATAACAAGCCTATCTTGGTTGCAAGCTGGTGGAGCAAGCTGGGGGAAGCAGGTCCCAGTCAGCCTGCAACCGCTCAACTGGAACAATTAATCTTTAATATTCTGAAATTTGCTCATTGTTCCATCAATTTACCTTTTAGGTCTATTAATTACTATTCCAACTCTTGCACAATTACATGTTTTCTCTATTCTGTGGCTTATTTCTTTTTTATGTTTGTTATGCTTTTCATTGTGCAGACTTAAAAAATGTATTGCATGAATATATGACAGTATGTGATTTTCATTTGTACTTGATCTTTCTTGTGTTTAAGCATAAATATGGACATGGAGATATTTGTTCATACACACACACACACACACACACACATGCACACACACACAGAGACAAACCTTTATGCAGGTAGGTTCTGGTTATACAAAGATGATGAATCAGTAACAATATTTGAATTTTGCCATTTGGAGGAAGGAATCATGTGAACAACATTGGAGTGAACCTTCTAAATGAAAGCAGAGATATTGTGATTGGCATGTAAGATAGGAGGCAGTGATCTGCGTATTTTTACGATCTATAATTTAAATTTTTAAGTCTGAATTCAAGAAAACATCCTTTGCTTGAATTCTACTTTCAAAAAAACTTTCCTTTTAAAATTAAAGATTAAAGCCACCTCAACAGGAATAAAATGGCTCTGGCATAAAACAAAAATTAGAAATATAAAAGAAAAGAGAAGGACAGCAGAATATTACCAGTCTTATAAAGTTGAACTTTACTATGAGTTTAGTCAAAACATATTGGAACTCTAAAAACTCTTTTTGGCAATTAATGAGATGTCATATACATGAATGTGGTGTTGAATGTGAAATCAAATATAAATTCCTGGCTTAAGCCTAGCATATCCATGATTTCTCACATTATTTGGTCCATCAGCTTATATCTTGTTTGGAAATTTCACTAGTCTGATGCATTTACCTGTCTTTGATATTTAGAGAGTTCTCTTCAAAATTTTTGAAACTGTATTGTCTTAGTCACTCTCTTCTTGCTGGGACACAGTACCAGAAACCTACAATTTAAAGAAGAAAAAGAGTTTTTTGCCTCAGTTTTTTTCAGTCCATTGTTGCAGGCTCCAAGGAAGAAGGGCAAGGTGAAAAGGCCTGCATATAGGAGAGCTGCTCATATTGTAGTGGTCAAGAAGCAGGGGAAGGTAGGAGCCAGGAAGTGAAATATGTGTTTCCGGGTCACGCCCCCAAAACCTTCCTCTAAAAAGACCCCACCTCTTAACCAGATTCAGCTGGAAGGTTCCCTCCCATATTTCAGTCACCTTTTAAAAGCCCAACTCTGAGGACATGAAGCTCTGGGGGGGAACATCAAGAACCAGAACATTACATTTGTTTTCTCTTTAGTTGTAGGAAGACTTTCTAGGATTTGGTGACACTTCTTTACCCTCAACCTTTAGTAAAAATCGAGGCATCAAGATTGTTTTTGTTAAACAAAAAAAAAAGATTGTTTTTGTGATGGGAATACAGTGTAGAGAGGGTTTTTGTTGTTGTTGTTGTTGTTTTTGGTATCCAGAATTGAACTGGGAAGTTGGGCTTGCACAGAAGAACCACTGAGCTAGATCCCTAGCCCAAGAGGGTTTTTTTTTGAATACACATTTGAGTTTGAGTTCCTCCTCATAATGATTTTTTACTAGTATGATTTTTAATTTTTTAGAAATGATATAAAGCAATCCGTTACTGCTTAAAATTCTGCTGTAACTACAGATTACCTTTTACAGACACTCTGAGGGTTTCTAAATTTTCTGTTTTTTTTAAATTTGTACTGTACTGAGGTTCTTACATAACTATTTGAGAAAATATGAAAGTTTACTGAAATTATTTTATCAAATATTAGATTCATATGATATTCTTGGCTTTTAAAAATGTATATGCGGTAGAACCACTGAGCTAAATCCCCAGCCCTAGAAATGTATATTCCTAAGAAAAAAGTAAATCTTGGAAATAGCATATAAATCCATGTAATAATGAAATGGAGGCTACTTGCAGAATAAACAAAATTTCAAATATTCAACAAATTTTTTTCTATACCTAATCATTGAGGGACTTTCTAAAGTATGACCAACATTTATCTTAGAAGTATACTCTTGGCTTATTTTATTCAGTTTTTTTTAAAATTTGGATATGAGAAACTTTCATATTTACTATAAAATTAATAATTGCTAACTTATATTAATTGCAAGAAACAAAACAATTTTAAAGTAGAAAAATTTTCGTAATTTTGTAATAACTCATTTTGACATCTAAGTTCATCTTCCATCTATTTTCTTAGAAATTGAAATATTTCTTGTATATATGAACAAATTAATAAAACTTTAGTATATGATTTTATCATAAAAAACTGTAAAACTATTTAGTAATATTTATCTCCATGTTATAATATGCGTATGATTTTACTATTCCATTGATCTTATTCACATTTGTGTGCTACACAGGTAATTTTATTACATGATGGATTACTAAGGATGTAGATCAATTTCTTCACATTACAAGTATTATTTCATGAATTTTAATGCAAATTAAAAAGGTATGAAACATGCAGGTAAGACATGAAAGACATATTTCACACAGAACTTTCACAAGAAACACAGCTTAGTTCAAATCATTGGATCATGCCTGTTTGCTTCTTGAAATGGAATTATCAAATTGCTCAAAGAATGGATCCTAATCAAAGATAGGACACTGTTGTATGAGCCACATATGAGCAAAGTTAGACACAAGGAAATAGAGCAGTAGATCTACCTACTTCCTCATAGAGTAGGCATCTTATGTGAAAGTATAATACAAAATACTACCACTTTTACACGAGAGTTATTCCTTTCCTCTATAAATATAAGTAAGAATAACCATATACCCACACATTGGCAGTGAGGAGTCAACACCAAGCCAGTACAAAGAAATACTAATAAAAACAAATCTAAACACAAAGCCCTATAACCTTCTATCAAACAATTCAAAACATAGTTTTCTTTGGTTGAAAATGTTTTGTTACATTACATAGGCGGCTCTGTGATTCCCAATCCTCTGACCTCACCCAAATCAGTTACACAGTAGCAGGAATGACAGGCATGCCATAACCTCTAACTGAAATGCACCTTACTGAGTATATGCATTCATTTACATATGCACTGAAATAAATACAATCATATGCTACACTGAAGCTATTGAGGAGTAAACAAATACATTGAGTTAATAGACCCTGTTGCTCTCCTACAATCAAGTAAGGGGAGTGTTGAGAAAAGAGGAGACCAAAATCTCTAGGAGGAACAGAAACATTGTAGTTCATTCATAGCAAAGATTCACTGAAACCATCATGCTACATGGTGCTGCCTGAAATGGTGTAAATTTTAATTTTAACAAAACCCATAGAATAGGGTGAAGCCTAAAATAGAAAAATTGGGATTAAAAAATCAGAAACACAAACATTAAGACAAACATTGTGTAAAAAGTTTCAAATCATTAAGAATACCATAAAGAATATTTTTAAACTTTACTATTCTTCCTTATTCACAGACATCATAACTCTATTATGTGATCTTGTCATATATAGACCTCTATTGTCCCAGAGAATTTTCTCAATTATTAGGTTAAAGATTTGTCCATCTCCTTTAAGGGAGGCAGTCTTTTAGTATTTATTTAGTCTTGTACTTAAATCATTTAGATGTTTAACTAGTACAAAGGTTAAATTTTAAATACATATTGACCTCCTTTGTGCCTGCCATACTTTGGAGGGAAACAGGGCAGATTTCTATCCAGGTCTCATTTTAGGGACTTTAAGTGTATGTCTCCCTTAAGAAAAGACACCAGACAGCTTTTTTCATGTGTTTTGTATGACATATTTTACATCTTTGTTCCTCAAGCTGTAGATCAAAGGATTCAACATTGGAATGATTAAGGTATAAAATATGGAAGACAATTTGTCCGTGTTACTAGAATGACTGGGCTTGGGCTGCACGTACATAAATATCAGTGTCCCATAGAACATGGTGACCACCATCAGGTGAGACCCACAAGTAGTGAAGGCCTTGCACCTGCTCTCTGCACACTTCATCCCAAGAACGGCTCTGAAGATGAGTAAGCAGAACACGAAGACCATCAAGAGAGAGGAAATCAAATCAAAAGCTGCAAATATCATGATTATAAATTCAACTTCATAAGTATTTGAGCAAAGCAATGAAATCAAGGGGATGCAATCACAGTAGAAATGATTAATCAGATTGTATCCACAGAAAGTCAAAGTGAAAATCTTTGCAGAAATGAGCAGAGACAGAAAGATGCAGTAGAGATAGGGAGTCGCCACTAGTACTCAACGTATCCTTGGTAACATGAACACAGTGTAGAGGAGTGGGTGATAGATGGCCACATAATGGTCAAAGGACATCGCAGCAGAATAAAAAGTTCACTACAAATAAACACAAGAAAAAAAGGTAGCTGTGTGGCACAGGAATGATAGGAGATTATATTTTGATCCACCACAAAATCTGCCAGCATATTGGGCCCCACGGCTGTAGAATAGCCAAGGTCAGTGAGAGACAGGTGCCTGAGGAAAAAGTACATGGGAGTTTGCAGCCTGGGGTCCATCTCAGTGAGGATGATCATGGCCAGGTTGCCCAGCAGTGAGGTCAGGTAGATGATGAGGAACAGGAGGAACAGTGGAGCCTGCAGCTCAGGGCGATCTGTGATACCCAGCAGGATGAACTTGGTGACTGCTGTGAGGTTGCATTTTTCCATCTGGATTTATCAGGAACTCTATTCTGGATAGAAAAGATTTCAAATATTATCACTTGGAGAACATTTATTATGTAAAACTTGTGCATGCAAGATACATTCAAACTTTCCAATTCACATTATTTGAAAGTAAAACTTATTTTACTTTCAATATTTTATTTTTCCTGACAATATAAGTAAATTTAAATAAATGTAGAGGTAGGTCTGTCATTTTCAAATAGAACAATTTTACTCTGAAAAGAATATGATCTAATATCTAGATATAATTTTGCAGTTAAAATTGAGAGTAATCCTTGTGTTCAGTGATTGGAATCTACTTAATCTGCTGATATCTATAAATATTCAGCTTTGAAAAAAATGTAGCCTAAAATATCATTAGTTCAATGGTTGAGAACTCATGATAGATGTAAGAATGGAGGAATAAGATAGAGAGATGTTTTCTATAATTTTGTAGTCATATTTGTTAATTAAATTTAATAATAGAACATTATAGATTCAAATTAAATGATATGTTATATTTGCTGTTTCTAAAACTGCATAGAACAGTATAATTTAAAATATAGTCATCTAAAATACTTATTCATATACTTATATTTGATACATCTAAAATTGTTAAAATACTTTAGACCAAAAAAATAACTTGAGAAACATTGAATATTTATATAAATTCAAAAACTAGCACTTATACAATTTAAACATTTTAATGAAAAGCTATAACATATATACAATATTATATGTTGATACAATTTGTTGCATATAAACGGTATTTTTACAGGATACTTAGGACAAATAATTTAACTAAAATTCATCATTTATATAAAAACTATTAAGTTCTTTAAAGTGTTTTCTGAAAGCGAGAAGGAATTTTGAATGGTTCAGTGTGCCAGGGATTGGAAAATGGTTACACGGGTCATGTACACAGGTATTGTGCTTTTATCTGTCTTTTAAGTGGTGACAATAACCTACCAGAAAGAGATTTGCTTTACAGTGGACATGTACACTCTTCTGGATTGCGAGTTCTCCTCTTCACTGGGGCTAAAATGATGACCAGTTGAGGAATACATTAGGAGGTTAGGAAACAAAATTGATCCCAATTTTTACCTCATCCCACCTCCACCATGACTAAAATTAGATAGTTCATGTAATCTTATTTCAGATTAGTTATCTTTTATCATTTGTATCTAGTGGAAGAACATCTAATGTACTACCTTGATATAAATCTACTTTAAGTATCCTTTTCCCTCTGTGGAAATTTTCATTATAATTTAAAAATGCTTATGTGTATGTAACAAATCAGATCTATGTTACCTTGCTGGAACCTGGAAGGATATGAAGAAATGTGAGTGAATTAAGAAAATGAGATGTCATTAGCATTGATTTTATACAATTTATGCTCATTTGGTTCCCTTTGGAGAAAGGAATAATGTATTTTAAGTTGAAAACTTGATAATACATTTTGTAAAGCTATACATCAAATTAAAATTTTCCTGTGATACACAATACCACAGAGACAAAATATAATACAGAAACAATGACAATACACAGAATTTGGGATGTGTTCGGGATGTGTTCTTATGATATAACGTTTTTCAAATATGGCATAGCACATTATGTAGAAAAACAAATGTTAATCATATGAAATATATCTAAATGTATCTATTATTCCATAGAACATTTAGAGAGTATAGTAAAATTGAATGGCACTTAAAGCTGAAATGATTATTTTTGATGCAAAACATAATCACCAATTTTTCCTTAAATAGAAAGAGAAATAAATGGCTCACTGTACTGTAGGGAACAGGGAAAGGGGATGTTACCAGAACCTCTGCAGTAAATCCTAGTCTCCTGTGAGCCATAGCAGCACAGTGCGAATTAATTTATTATTCAGGAAAGCTGGAAAAAATGAGATATTGAGAAGAAGCTGAACTTTGGCACTGATTAGTGCTGCCCTTGGGGGCAAAAACAAAAGCCCCAGAGCTTGCTCCACCTTTTATTCAGTACATCAGGAGAAACAAATGTAACAAATGACTCAGGGCAGAGAATTCAGTACATTGGGAGAAACAAATATAACAGATGACTGGGGGGGCAGCAGAAATCCTAGAACAATGAGGAACTATGCAGATGAAGATTTTGTTCCTTGCAGGATGTCTTCAGCTGGTGTAATCTTGTCCTGGAGCAACACAGCATCACCTGACCACTGAGATCATAGCTGTGACCAGAGGCCAAAATAAAGTTATGTCTGGACATGCCATAGCTGGCCTTTAGGCAGGAGTACTAGGCCTAATCAAATGATTCTTCCCCAAAATCATGTAGAATTGCTCTCGACACTGTAGAGTGGAAATTGTAATATCAGCCATCCTCACTGGAACTACAAGCAAACAAATAACATCATACAAATTTGCAATGTTATATGTATGTAAAGCTGATTATATGTAATTTTATCTTGCACACAGTAGTACTTATATGGCTATGATGTGGCCCTTTGATTTCCTATTCTGCTCCTTCCAACACCACTCTAACATGAAACATAACAAAGTGTATCGGATAATAATATTGGAGGCTTACTTGCAATAAATGCAGTAACATTCAGTTTAAATCATGTTGTTTTATCTTTTGGTTTGTAGATTTGTACTCATGAGATCCTACTAAATCTCATGCACAGGATAATTAAGAACTTGTGTTCCTGTAAAATGGAAAAAAGATACAGATGTTCCCACTCACACGCATGGGAGTTAATTGAAAAAAATTTGTTTTACTCATCTTTATTGAATATTCAAGTTGGATTTTCTACCTTTACTCTGAGAAAAAAAATGTTTAGTCAGATACAGATTCAATTGCAAAATGAAGAGCATTTTACCATTACCATAAACCTGGATATCTAAAAGCCTCTTGATACTAAGAAGTTGATATATAGATACAGATATATGTGTCTATATCTATATATCTATAACTATGTCAGTGTGAAGTGATAATATTTTTGTATCAATATGTCAGTAATGAATATCATTCTTACAATTATTTACTGAATCATAAATGTTAAAATAGTTTTGATGGAGTCACAAGGAGACTAAGCCCACTAAAAACCTATGGATTTGGAAGGCTATGCAAATAGAAGAATGAATTTCTGCTGTTTCCACTTCTGCCTTTACAAAATCTCTTTTACCTGTGCTTCATCTCTCACATTTACTGTCCAATAGATATAAAATTACATGTCTACAAAATTGAAATATTTTCTCAGGACACACCATGTATGTTTCAAGGATGTTTGTAACCTCTCAATGTTGTGGGAGATGTTAAAGAATTAACATGAAGACAAAAGAAAATCGAGTCCCATGGCTGCTCAGGAATTACGGAGTAGTAGCAAGCACAGAATCAGAAATGGCTATTTGCTTTAGATTGCAAACCAGAGCAACGTGTCATTTTGGCAGACATTGGTGAGACACAGCACCATGTGAAGCCTACCTCTTTGTTGCCTGCAATGAAACCTCCTCTTGATTCTTCCATGGATTTCTGATCATTGCATCTTTGAGGCCAATTCATGAATTTTTTTCCCTATTTGTACTCTCTCTGAGGAACTCCCAAAGAATTTGTTGGTTATCCCCAAAACATTTGAATGTTTAATGAAATGTGTGGAGGTTGTCCACTAATTGTCAGTGACAATTTATTCTCAACTTTGACTTTATTTATTCATTGTGGGTTCCAGGAAGCACAGTTTTTGGGTTTTATCCAAAATTCTTTGTTTTATATTATGCAAAATAAGTGAGTTCTGGAGATCTACTCTAAAACATTGTACAGACAGCTAATGATACCATATTGTCCATTTGAAATTGCTGAGACTGCTAAGCTAGCAGTAATGTAATGAAATGAACAAAAAGCACAACACCAAGTCACAATAAATAGTAAAAGAGGGAAGAATCTTGAAAATGTTATTAGAAATCCAAGAACCAGGAAATGAATTACATTTGCAATGAACTCTTTGTGAGAAATATCCAGAAGAGAAAACTACATGGGGATGAGAAACAGATTGCAGGGATTGAAGAAAGGGAGGAATGGGGATGATGACTCAATTGTACTTTGTAGTAAAGGAAAAGTTTTGTAACATTCATATGCAATCTTAAATCTAAATTTAATTTTGAGAGAAAATTTTAAAAGCCTAGATCTACTAAATAACTGCTAGAAATGAAATGAAAATGAGAAGGTGAAGGCCTGGTATTTCAGTTTCTGCTTCATATGACAGAACTTGATGGTGGTGGTGGTGTCTCTACACTGCAAATGTAATCATGGGCCCTAAATCTTTTCCTTTATAATTCTTATTTTGAAGGCAGGTGTATTTTAACACAATACACTAATTTTGCATAGACTTAAATATAATTCTACATGTTTTGTTTTCTGTGTGTTTTTAAATGAAGTGCTTCTTTATCTTGCATGTATCACTAGAATTCATTCTTGGCAGTTAATTATGTCAAATGCAATAAGTAATTGTTAAACTTATGATGTCTTGATTTGTAGAAGTTTCAAATACAGTGTACTAATAATA
>NW_004624856.1:255357-312171 GCF_000247695.1 Heterocephalus glaber | reverse complement strand
AGAAAGGAAATAGATGATATAGTTACTCCTGTGCTGAAAACAACACAGGGGAGATTGCCCATTGTCTTTCTTTCCAAACTCCTCAGCCCTGCAAGCAAGGTGGCACACACCTATAATCCCCGCACTCAGGAGGCTGAGGCAGGAGGTCACATATCAATCAAAAGCCATCACAGCCAAAAGAAGGTCTGGTCCAAAACTACCAGGGAGACACATCTGTTCTGTACACCTGAGGGGAGCTCTATTTTAATATTAGTTTGGAAACAACTTTTGTAATTAATGCATCTTGGAACTTTACATTTTTTACACCTATTGGTATGTTATACATTTTAATTTTCAGTTTCCTAACTGATTAATTATATTTTGATCTCCAATATTAGCTCAAACATAAATTCCTGGTTTAAATTTAACATGGAATTTTGCTGTCTTTTTGTATTGCTATGTTCATCAGTTTATATTTTGTTTAGAATTTTCACCTATAAGATGCCTTCTCCATCTTTGTGAGTACTTTTCAAAAAGTGGAAATCACGTCTCCTGTTTAGTTTTCTCCAGGAATTTGTAGGCATTATTTCTTTTTTCTTAAGCCCTGAGTAGGATTCATTAATCAGTCTGCCTGGGAGCAAACTGGGGGTCAGGTAGAAAGTGATTTTAATATAAATTTCAATTTTTAGATCCCCTGTGTTCATAAAATGCATCTGAGTGAGTTTCTGAGGCTCAACTGAAGTGCTCCATACACCACAGCTTATGAGCCTAAACTCAACTATGCATTGGCTTATTACAGATATTCATAGTGTCCCAGTACTTTTTATTTAATTTCTCTTATTCTCAATTTTATTGTAATTGATGAAGCATAGTATAAAATAGTACATTCTATTGAGGCCTATTATCTTAGCAATTATTTCCCTTAATTGCTGGTCTGGATTTTGCAAACTATACATACAAGAGAAAAACTTTAATAGTTTTAAATGCAACATTTAAATTATAAAATGAATATTGACTTCTAAAATCAAATACATATGGTATATTTTTTTACCTAGGCATATTTCATTTTATTTATGTGCAGTATTTGAGATCTATTGAAATTCAGTACAACATTTAGTTTAGAAATAGTATATTGGGGTACAATAACTCACATTTTAATTTTTCAACATAAAATATTAGAAGATAACCTGTAAAAGAAATAATCAGTGAAAGTAATTTGGGAAGATAAAAACTATTTAAAATATATTATTTTACATATTTCCATACACACCAACAATTAATATTACCATTTTTTAATTAATTTTATTGGCACATTTTAGTTATACAATAGAATGACATTCATCACTGAAAATGTGTACCTTTACATAATATATCTTGGTTTTTAATTAATAATTTCATAATTTTAAGTCACAGCTGAAAAAGTAAAGACTTTTCAAGAACCAGACTCAAAATAAACAAGTAAATAAATTCTGCGGATGTAGCTTTAAGGCTGTAGGATTAAACCCCAGTTCCTGAAAGAAAAAAAAAAGAGTTTTTGCTCATCTTCTCTGCTGACTGCTCCTTTACACCCCCACATAGCATTCCAGGTTAATTGATAGACCACACAATTGTAATGTACTAGAAAACTTTTTTGAATGTTACACTAAAATTGACCACTCTACCTCAAGAAAGGCATAGTTTTTAAATGTTTTGTTCACTGATGCATTTATAAAATTTTGAAGTTTAAGTAGTAGCTAAATGTCCAAACTTCGAAGATAAATGAAGGCAGTCTATGGAGGAGGGCAATGGTATTGCATGACTTACATTCTTAGGGTCTTTAAAGGAAAACATTTGCATATGTTTTTCCATGTCCTCTGTAGAGCATATTTTACATCTTTGTTCCTCAAGCTGTAGATCAAGGGATTCAACATGGGGATTACCAGGGTGTAAGATAAAGAAGTCACTTTGTCAGTGTCAAAGGAGTGACTGGACCCGGGCTGCACATAGATAAATATCAGCGTCCCATAGAACACAGTGACCATGGTCAGGTGGGACCCACAGGTGGAGAAGGCCTTGAGCCTGCTCTCTGTAGACTTCTTTCTGAGAATGGCTGTGAGGATGACCAGGTAGGACATGAGCACCATCAGGAGAGAGGAAATCAAGTTAAAAGCTGCAAATATTATGATTATAAATCCAACTTCATGAGTATTTGAGCAGAGCAAAGAATTCAAGGGGATACAATCACAGTAGAAATGATTAATGACATTGTGTCCACAGAAAGATGAAATGAAAATCTTTGTAGTGACCACAAGAGACACAGATGTGTATTAGAGTTAGAGAATCCCCACTAGTACCCAACACAGCCTGGGTGACGTGATGACTGTAGAGAAGAGGGTTACAGATGGCCACATAGTGGTCATAGGACATTGCAGACAGAATAAAAAGCTCACTAATAATGAACATAAGAAAGATAGCCAGCCGTGTAGTGCAGCCATAATAGGAGATTTTATTTTGATCAACCACAACGTTTACCAGCATTTTGGGTCCCATGGCTGTAGAAGAGCCAAGATCAGTGAGAGCCAGGTGTCTGAGGAAAAAGTACATGGGAGTTTGCAGCCTGGGGTCCACCTGGTTGAGGATGATCATGCCCAGCTTGCCCAGCAGTGAGTTCAGGTAGATGATGAGGAACAGGAGGAATAGTGGAACCTGCAGCTCAGGGTGATCTGTGATGCCCAGCAGAATGAATTTAGTCACCACTGTGAGGTTGCGTTTTTCCATCTGGATTTATCAGGAGCTCTATTCTGGAGAGAAAAGATTCCAAATATTATCACTTGGGGAACATTTATTATGCGAAATGTATGTTTTCAAGATACATTCAAAGTTTCTAACTCACAATATTTGAAAGTAAAACTTATTTTTACTAGTAACAATATAAGTATACATAGAGGTAGGTTTGTTGTTTTCAACTAGGACAATTTTACTCTGAAAAGAATATTGTCCAATATCTAGATATAATTTTTTGGTTAAAATTGGGAGTAGTCCTTGTTTTCAGCGATTGGAATATATTTAAGGTGCAGATGTGTATAAATACTCTGATTAGAACAAAATCTAGCCTAAAGTATCAGTAGTTCCATGGTTTAGAAATCTTGATAGAAGTAAGAATGGAGGAATAAGATAGAGAGATGTTTTCTATTTATCACTTGCAAAACTACAATTATACAGTCACATTTGGTAGTAACATTTAACAATGGAACATTACAGATTCAAATTAAATAATATGTTATATTCAGAGTTTCTAAAAATGCATAGAACATCATAATAAATTAAAACATAGTCATCTATAATACTTATTCATATACTTATACTTGGTACATCCAAAATTGTTAAAATACTTGAAAAACATTGAATACATATATAAATTTAAAAAATAGAAGTTATGCAAATTTAAGAATTATAATGAAATGGTATAACATATATGCAGTATTATATTTTGATACAATGAATTGCATATAAATAGCATTTTTAGAGGATATTTTGGACAAGAAATTTAACTAAACTGCATCCTACATATAAAAACTATTAAGTTCCTTGAAGGGTTGTCTGGAAGCAAGAAAGAAATTTGAATGGTTCAGTATGCCAAGGATTGGAAATTGTTTACACAGGTATTGTGTTTTATCTTTCTTTTAAGTGGTGACAGTAACTTACCAGAGATTTGCTTTACAGTGGACATGTACACTCTTCTGGATTGTGAGTTCACCTCTTCACTGGGGCTAAAATGATGACTAGTTGAGGAATAGATCAGGAGGTCAGGAAACAAAACTGATCCCAATTTTTACCTCATCCATCTCTACCATGGCTAAAATTAGATAATCCACATACTCTCATTTTGCATTAGTTATCTTCCATTATTTGTAACTAATAAAAGAACATCTAATGTATTACCTTGATATAAATCTACTTTAAGTAGCCGTTTCCCTCTGTGGAAATTTTCATTGCAACTTAAAAATGCTTACGTGTATGTAACAAATCAGATCTATGATACCTTGCTGGAACCTGGAGGGACATGAGGAAATGTGAGCAAATTAAGAGGAGAGGTCATTGGCATTGATTTTACACAATTTATGCTCATTTGGTTCCCTTTGGAGAAAGGAATAATGTATTTTAAGTTGAAAATTTGATAATACATTTTTTAAAGCTATACATCGAATTAAAATTTTGCTGTGATACACAATACTATAGAGACAAAGTATAATACAGACATGCTGAATATACACAGACTTTTGGAATCTTCTTGGGACATATCGAAGTAACTTCTTCCAAATATGATATAGAACATTAGGTAGATAACAACTGTTAACCCAATGAAATATACCTGAATGTGTTTATTAGCCCATACACAACATTTAGAGAGTATGGCAGAAGTGAATGGCATTTAAAGATGAATAAATTTTTTGATGTAAAACATTATCACCATTTTTCTTAAATAAAAAGAGAAATAAATGTCACACTATAGAGTGGAAATTGAAGTGATACCATCCAGACTGGAACTACTAGCAAACAAATAACAACATGCAATTTTGCAATGTTGTATGTATGTAAAGCTGATTATATGTAATTTTATCTTGCACACAGTAGTACTTATATGGCTATGTTGTGGCTCTTTGATTTCCTATTCTGCTCCTTCCAACACCACTCCAACATGAAACATAACAAAGTGTACCAGATAATAATATTGGGGGCTCACCTCCAATAAATGCAGTAGCTCTCAGTTTAAATCATGTATTTTTTTCTTTTGGCTTGTGGATTTGTAATCATGAGATCCTATTAAATCTCATGCACAGGATAATTAAGAACTTGTGTTCCTGTAAAATGGAAAAAAGAAACAGATGTTCCCACTCACACGCATGGGAGTTAATTGAAAAAAATTTGTTTTACTCATCTTTATTGAATATTCAAGTTTGGTTTCTACCTTTACTCTGAGGGAAAATAAAATGTTTATTCAGATGCAGATTCAATTTGAAAATGAACAGCATTTTACCATTATCATAAACCTGGATACCTAAAAAACTCTTGAACCTAAGAGTTGACATATATCTATATCTATATCCATATCTAATCTCTATCTATATCATGTGAAAACATTTTTGTATCAAAATGTCAGCAATGAACGTCAGTCTTACAATTATTTACATAATTGCAATGTTAAAATATTTTTGAAGGAGTCACAGGAAGACTAAGTCCACTAAAAACCTATGGATGTGGAAGGCTATGCAAACAGGAAAATGAATTTCTGCTCTTTCCACTTCTGCCTTTAAAAACATCTATACTCTTTTATCTGTGTTTCACTTCCCACTTTTACTGTCCAGTAGATATAAAATTACATGTCTACAAAATTTGAAATTTTTTCTAAGCACACACCAAGTAAATATTCAATAAAGTTTCTAACATCTCAATGTCACGGGAGATGCTAAAGTATTAACATGAAGACAAAAGGATACTGAGTCCCATGGCTGCTCAGGAATTATGGAGCAGTAAAAAGCACAGAAACTGAATCAGAAATGGCTCTTTGCTTTAGATTGCAAACCAGAGCAAGATGTGGTCATTTCTTCAGACATTGGTGAGACACAGCACCATGTGAAGCCTACCTCTTTGTTGCCTGCAATGAAACCTCCTTCTTGATTCTTCCATGGATTTCTGATCATCACATCTTTCAGGCCAATTTATGAATGTTTTCACTTTTTTTGTACACTCTCTGAGGAGCTACCAAAGAATTTGTTGGTTATTCCCAAAGCATTTGAATGTTAAATGAAATGCTTGGGGGTTGTCCACTAATTGTCAGGGACAATTTGTTCTCAACTTTGACCTTATTTATTCATTGTAGTTTCCAGGAAACACTCTTTTTGGGTTTTACCCAAAATCCTTTATGTTATATTATGCAAAATAAATGACTTCATGGGATCTACTCTAATACATAGTACCCATAGCTAGCAGTACCATATTGTCCATTTGAATCTGCTGAGACTGCTAACCTAGCAATAAAAATAATGAACTAAACAAACAGAAAGAGCAACACCAAGTCACAAACAAATGCTAAAAGAGGGAGGAGTCTTGAAAATATTATTAGAATTCCAAGAACCAGGAAATGAATCACGGTTGCAATGAACTCTTTGTGAGAAATATCCAGAAGAGAAAAATACATGGGGATGAAAAAGAGGTTGCAGGGCTTGAAGAAAGGGAAGAATGGGGAAAATGACTCAATTGTACTTTGTAGTAATGGAAAAGATTTTTAACATTCATATGCAATCAAATCTAAATTCATTTTTTGAGAGAATTTTTTAAAGCCTAGATGTACTAAATAATTGCTAGAAATGACATGAAAATGAGAAGCTGAATGCCTGGTATTTCAGTTTCTCCTTCATATGACAGAACTCGATGGCAGAGGTGGTGTCTCTACATTGCAAATGTAATCATGGGCCCTAAATATTTTCCTTTAAAATTCTTAGTTTTATGGTAGGTGCATTTTAACAAAATGCACTAATTTTCCATAGACTTAGATATAATTCTACATGTTTGTTTTTTGTGTGTCTATTTTAATGAAGTGTTTCTTTATCTTGCATGTATCACTAGAATTCATTCTTGGTAGTTAATTGTGTCTATATTATATGCAATAAGTAATTGTTAAAGTTTATGATAAGTTTTGATTTCTAGAAGTTTCAAATAGTGTGCTAATAATATTTTTTATTTGCAAATTGCCAAACTTAAATATATGTGTTACACATAATGATATGCGTACAATTTATATGTGTATAATTTGTATTAATTTAAACATACTATGTAATTCAATTTATATAAGTATAATTTATATAATGTTATGTTGTATACACATAATAAATGATAGATACCTCTATAAAATATGTTTATGTTATATATTCATATCATATAAACTACAAATGTATATTATACAAATCATAACTGTATATGCATGCAATACACACAAACATATGCATATATGGCAAAAGGACTCCACTAACCCTAAGAGTTCTGGTAAATACTAACACTGTTTCTCTATATTTTCAGAAAATGAACTTTGTTCCCTAATCAATATAACATAAGAGTTTCAATGATTTATAAATTCACATTAGCCACTTAATATTTTAACTTTCCACAAAAATTGTAACCTTTTAATCTGAATATTTGTGCATCTGCTTCTTATTCTGATCAATCCTGGTCCCAATCCAAGAGTTTTCTCCCTCACTGTAGATGAGCCCTGTCTGATATTAGACAATCTGAGGCAAGTTGTCACTGATAAATTCATGTAGCATCCAAAACTGTAAAATTGCAGATACCTAAAAATAATTGTGTGATATACTACTGAAAGTGTCACTCTGAAACCTTCCCTTTTCTATTGATTTTTGTTTTATTTCAGTCTATCCCTATTAATTCATTTAGGGATTACTATTGAATTTTGCTGAATTAGAAACTTGCAAAGTGCTTTCCAAAATGCCTTTTAATTTATGCCCCAACAGAGATGTAGAAATGTTTTTCTTTTCATTACCTCATCAATGCTTTGAAGACACCAAATTTGTGAGCATGGAAGAGTATTTGACACCATGTTACATCTACAGTAAAAATATTGTGGGTTCCAAGACTATTGCTCTCCTATCATTAGAGGATTACTGAAAATCTTGATAAAAAAAGTCAGTTTGCAAATATAACAATGTTAGTGAAGAAGTAGAGATATAGGGATAAAAGGGAAAATTCAACTGAAACTGATCTTTGAAAACTTATTTCATATGAAAATGAGGTGTGTAGGAGCAGGGCAAATTGTGAGCTCAATAGAGATTCCTCTCAGGCTCTCTCTCTCTGTCTCTGACTCTCTGTGTCATGTCTCTGTCTCCCTATGTCTCTGTGTCTCTCACTCTGTCTCTGTCTCTCTCTTTTCTCTATCTTTGTCTCTCTGCCTTCTAAGCAAGGCACTAAAGAAGGTGACATCTGTAGAAGCAAACCAGACTCACAGGGGTCAAGAAAAGCAAGAGACAGAGCAAGGTGGAGACCACATCTGTAGGAATGCAGAATGATGGGAGGGAGCTCAAGCCTGTTTTGGGAGGAAGCACACCTCCTAGCCAGTTCTACTTTAGTCTATAAATTATCCCCTCCCCCTCTGTTTAAACACAATAACCTTGATGTGTGCAGGTCAGAGAGGACTTAAAGCATAGGTTTTCTGCCTGCACTGTGGAAGACATAATGAAGGAGGAGGTAACCTGCCATCGGGAGCCAGCCCAGGAATATGCCCTGGAATCTGTTCACACTGTGTGTCTATACTGCAGGCTGTAATCAGGAGGCTGTGTCGACTCCATAAAGGAAGAGTAGACTCTGTGCTGGAGTCAGGAGCTGAGATGCTGGAGAAAATGTTCCAGCCTATTGCAAGA
The DNA here is from genome assembly GCF_000247695.1 of Heterocephalus glaber. The sequence continues at coordinate 303,784 of NW_004624856.1, read as the reverse complement.
GGTTTTTCTTCTTCTTTGGATTAATTACATTGTGTGTGATCAAGCCTATCAGATATAGATATAAAATTAATTACAATTTTAAATATGACAGGCTATAACATACTATTTAGATTAAAGGACATGATACAGTATATTAACTATGGCAAATTACATGTCTGTGTGTACTTTGGGTATTTAATTTAGTATCAGAATCAATTTTCCTATTAGGTATTAAAGATACCTAATAAAGATACACAGTGCAGAAAGGAAATAGATGATATAGTTACTCCTGTGCTGAAAACAACACAGGGGAGATTGCCCATTGTCTTTCTTTCCAAACTCCTCAGCCCTGCAAGGTGGCACACACCTAAAATCCCTGCACTCAGGAGGCTGAGGCCCATGGTCACATATCAATCAAAAGGCATCACAGCAAAAAAAGGTCTCTGGTCCAAAAGTACCAGGGAGACACATCTGTTCTGTACAGACCGAGGGGAGCTCTGTTTTAATATTAGTTGGAAACAACTTTTGTAATTAATGCATCTTGGAAATACACTTTTTACACCTAATGGTATGTTATGTTTTTTTTAAATTTGGTTTTCCTAAGTGATGTATAATATTTTGCTCTTCATATATTAGCTAAAACATAAATTCCTGGATTAAATTTAACCTGGTATTTTGCTGTTTTTGTATATTGCTATGTTCATCAGTTTATATTTTGTTTAAAATTTTCACCTACATGATGCTTTCTCCATCTTTATGAATACTTTTTGAATAGTGGAAAACACATCTCCTGTTTAGCTATCCCCATGAATTTGTTTATTTCTTTTGCCTTAAGCCCTGAGTAGAATTCATGAATTTGTCTGCCTGGGGTCAAATTGGGGGTAGGGTAGAATGTGATTTTAATATAAATTTCAATTGTTAGTTCCTCTGTATTCATAAAATGCATCCCATTGAGTTTCTGAGGCTCAACTAAAGTAACCAATACATCACTCCTTATGAGCCTAAGCTCAACTATGCATTGGCTTATTACAGATATTCATAGAGTCCCAGGACTTTTTATTTAATTTCTTATTCTTAATTTTATTGAAATTGATGAAGCATTGTGTAAAATAATACATTCTATTTTCTCCTATTATCTTAGCAATTATTGCACTTATTTGTCAATCGGCATTTTGCAAATACTACATGGAAGGGCAAAAATTTAAAACTTTTCGATACAACATATAAATTATAAAATGGATATTGACTTCTAAAATCAAATAAATATGATGTATTATTTTACCTAAGCATATTTCATTTTGTTTATGCCCATTGTTTGAGATCTATTCAAATTCTGAACATTTGTTTTAGAAATAGTATATTAGAGTACATTAACTCACATTTTCACTTTTCAAATTAAAGTATTAGAAAATAACTATTCTAAAAGTAATAATTGGTGAAAGTAATTTGGGAAAATGAAAATTATTTTAAAATATATTAATTTATGTGTTTTCATACCCACCAGCAACTAATATTAACATTTCAACTCTGGCTTTGGAGATGCATTTTGTAGGAAATTATAATATTGTATTGTATATATGAACAAATAAATTGAACTGTGCTGCATATTTTGATTCAAATGAATTAGATATCTACTGCTTAATCCAATTAATAATTTTTATTGCCAGATGACAATATACATGGGCTTTTGTTCTTCAAATAATATCTTTATTCATATTTTAATATGTATTGACTCTATGCTTTCACTCACATATATATGTACACTGAATTACACCAAATTGCATGCTGTGCTGGACCGATGGCTTGTTGAATAGCACATTTTGTTGAGTGAATAGACTCTATTGGGTTAATATATGAACATAAATTCATTCATAAGAAAGCCATTTCATGCTAAGATCACAATATCAGCATAGTTACTTAGAACACTTGAGTATGTTCATATGATGTATTCTTTGTGATCATTCAGCTAAAATGAACCTCTTGAAAATGCAATCAAGTTTGATTGTAACACAACCACCTAGGAATATATGAAGCCCAAAGTAGTAAGATTGTACTCCCACAAAAACAGAAGCACAGACACAAAATCACACTTGGATACAGGAAAGTTTATTGTAATTAATGAGAATACCAAAAAAATTCTTTTTGCACTATGAGAGACTTAGGCAAGAGGGTCTGAGGCAAGTCTAACCTGAACAAATTAAAGACTTTTGAAGAACCTGTCTCAAAAAAATTAAGTAAACAAATACATAGATAAATGCTGGGGATGTAGCTTAGTGTGAAGGATGTAGGATTAATCACCAGTACCTCAAAGAACAAAAAAGGCTTTTTTCTCATCTTCTGTGCTGACTACTCCTTTACACTCCCACATAGCATTCCAGCTTTACTGATAGACCACACAATTGTAATGTACTAGAAAAACTCTTTGAATGTTACGCTAAACATTCTACCTAAAGAAAGGCACAGTTTTTAAGTGTTTTGTTCAGTGATGGATGCATTTATAACATTTTGAAGTTTAAATAGTACCACAAAGTCCAAACTTGGAAGATAAATGAAGTCAGCCTATGGAGGAGAACAATAGTATTGCATGACTTATATTGTATGTACCTTTAAAGAAAAATATTTTTGTATGTTTTTCCATGTTCTATGAAGAGCATATTTTACATCTTTGTTCCTCAAACTGTAGATCAAAGGATTCAACATGGGGATTATCAGGGTATAAAATATAGAAGCCACTTTGTCAGTGTCAAATGAGTGACTGGACTTGGGTTGCACGTACATAAATATCAGTGTCCCATAGAACACCGTGACCACGGTCAGGTGGGCCCCACAGGTGGAGAAGGCCTTGAGCCTACCCTCTGCGGAGTTCATCTTGAGAATAGCCACACAGATGAGCAGGTAGGACACGAGGACCACCAGAAGAGAGGAAATCAAGTTAAAAGCAGCTAAGATTAGAATTATTGTCTCAATTTCATAAGTATCTGAGCAGAGCAATGATAGCAAAGGGAGACTGTCACAGTAGAAATGACTGATGACATTGTATCCACAGAAGGACAAAGTAAAAATCATTGTGGTGATGAGAAGAGACACAAATGTGCAGTAGAGATAGGGAATTGCCACTAGTACCCAACACAGCCTTGGCGACATGATGACAGTGTAGAGGAGAGGGTGACAGATGGCCACATAACGGTCATAGGACATTGCAGACAGAATAAAAATCTCACTAATAATGAACACAAGAAAGAAAGACAGCTGTGTAGCACAAAAATAATAGGAAATTGTATTTTGATCAACCACAAAATTTACCAGCATTTTGGGTCCCACAACTGTAGAATAACCAAGATCAGTGAGAGCCAGGTGTCTTAGGAAAAAGTACATGGGAGTTTGCAGCCTGGGGTCCACCTGGGTGAGGATGATCATGCCCAAGTTGCCCAGCAGTGAGGTCAGGTAGACGATGAGGAACAGGAGGAACAGTGGAGCCTGTAGCTCAGGGCGATCTGTGATGCCCAGCAGAATGAACTCGGTCACCGCTGTGAGGTTGGGCCCCTCCATCCACATTTGCCACAAAACATATTCTAGGTATACATAGTAGAAAAAGTAATATATCTCAAGTATTTTCACATGGGAGGTTAATTATGCTGACCTAGTGTAATTAAGGTGTATCTTATCTTTCAAGGGTAGATTTTGTGATATTGATACATCATTGCAAGGAGATAATACAGAAGCAGACATGTAGTTATACTAGTTGTTCTCAAGAAAGGTGGTTTGAGTCACCAAAGAACACTTTCCATATTTAGAGATAGCTTGATTGTTACTAACGGAACATGCACTTCTGTTCTCTAATGTTTAGAGGGTAGTGAGGATACCAACCATCAGACTATTCCCAACTGTGCAGCCCTACACTTTAGCCAAGGCAATAACCTTGTTCTAAATGGAAAAGAAATTGAAATAATACATAAACAGGGAGTCAGATAGAGATACAGATGCAGATACATGGGACAAAATTATAAAACCTAAATATTGTGAAATCTGTGCATGGTAGCTAAAGGTGTAATGATGGTACTGTTCTTTAATTGTTGGCATTCATTTATATACTTAGAATCACACTGTAGTACTTATTCATTATAGTTAATGAAATGACATGATACATATGCCCATGACATATCTAGATTTTCTAATGATAAATTCCAAAATGAATAGATTGTTGCTTAGATTGCTGAAGCTACTATTTCAAAACCTAGTCCTTTAAAATGCATATATAGATAGGTGTTACAAATGAAATTTTTAACATGTATCATAGATGTATGAATAAAAGACTGTACACAAAACTTTTACTATGACACACAGTACCATACAGACTCACTGCATACACTAATTCTGAGATAGATGTGGATTTCTGGATGTGATATGGAATATTTCTGTACATCAGAGTCATAAGAAATAAATATGATAAGATATAACGCATAGAAATACATGTATAATAAAATGAAATATATCCAGATATCTTTAAAGGCCCAGAGATTTCAAAGAGTAACATACAAACAAATATATGGCATTTAAGGTAAGATAATTACTGCTGTAAAAAATTTTACCAATGTTTCCCAAAGTAAAACTAAAGGAAAGAAATAGAAATGGCACACTTTGTAATTAAAGTTGTTGTAACAATATTCTGTTAAGTGTAAAGAAATGAAGTTACACAGTTTCACAAAATTAAATATAAATCAGAGTAAATATCACTTAGTTGCTGTAAGACTTGTTGTGTTACATAGAACATTGCTGGTACCGCTGCAGATACCTGGTGTCCAAACTTTCCCTTGTCTCCCACCATTCATAATTTAGACTTAGGAAAATATTTAGCAATCACAACACTAGAAGACTGCTTTTAATAAAACCACTCAGAGATAAATTTTGTTTTGTTGTCTTTGGTTGGCTTAATTTGGAATCATGCAAGTTAAGAAGGGTAAAACAAAGAAAAGTTAATTGCCTATTTTTCTGTAAGGAAAAATGAAAAACATTTCCTCTCACCTCCCTTGGTGAGCAATGGAGTAGGGAAACTTTTTTTCATAAATAATTACCTTTATTGAATATTTGAATTTTATTTTTTAAATATTAAATTTATTCAGATCCCTTTGCAAAATGGGAAACGTTTTACCATTGCAATAAATTTGGGTCCCTGAAAACTCTTAATCCTCAACTAATGTTTTTCACTTCTTAATGTGAAGGGGAAACTCCTTCTTCCAAGATTCAAACACTGTCATGTTTATATAGTTACTTACCTAATCATTGTATTTTATTTATTTCTGTAAGACCCTCCAAAAACCTCACAGAATAAATTAGTGTTGGAAGGATGTCAGAATGGGATATTGAATCCCTGGAGTTGCAAATTCTGCCTTTCAGGAAATCTCTATGGCCCTTTATTTATTCTTCATCTCATGTCACTTTTGGTCTCCTGTAGATAAGACACTAAACATTAAACGCCTCTATATACATACTCATAATGCAGAAAATTAAATGTTTTATATGCAAGCATAACATGCTTTTCCAGTACTTATACTCTGAAAGTATTTGAAAATTTTCACGAACCAAAAGGAGAGTTGCTACTGCTTCTCAGGAACTTATGGGGCAAGAAAAAGCACACAAACTGAGTCACACATGGTCACCTACCTTGGATGGCAAAGGCTTATCAAACTGACCATTTGTGTAGATGTTGGTAATATGTAGCAATGCCTCCAAGCTTCTATATGTCACCTGTAATTAAAAATCTCTCCTGGTTTTCCCATGTGTTTCTTAACAGTGATTTTTTCAAGAAAATTTATGGATTCTTTTTAACCTTTTGAGACTATCCCTGAGGATATGCCAAGCAATTGGTTGATTATCCCTAAAGCATGTGAGAACTTAATGAAATGTCTGGAGATGGTCCTCTAATTGTCAGGGACATTGTGGATACACTGCGAGCTCATGTATTAATTGACTGAATGGCCCAGCAACCCAACTTCTGTGTTTTAGCTAAAAGAATTATTACTAGAGCCTTAAAAACATAGTAGAATCTTCATGTTTATTGTACTAGAATTCAACATAACCAAGATGTGAAAAAAACTCAGATATTTGTTGATAGAATAATGGATAAATAAAATATGGATTATAATACAATGAAACATCAGTTAGTCTTCAATATGAATCCTTCAATATGTGATAATGTAGATGAATCTGTAGAACATGATGTTAAAAGAAATTACCCAGTTACAGAAGGACAGATGCTAGAGATAACTCCAATTGCATGAAGTATCCCATATACCCAAAGGTAGAAAGGCAGATAGAAGGGTACAAGTTGCAAAGGGCTAAGACTGGGGAGAAATGAGAAGTTGTTCATAAATAGTCATGAGGACACAGGAAAACTGAGTAAGTTTCAGGAATGTGTTTTAAATGTTGTGTCTATAACTACAGTAAGTCCCTGATTTACTAACATTATAGTCACAAACTTTCACAGATACAAAGATATCATATTAGGAACATTCACAGATGTGAAAAACTTATGAAGTAGCCCATGTTTCTACCTTACCATTTTAAGGTAACTTTAAAAGTAAAGATAGTTTACTTACAGCGTTTATGAATGTGTTTTGGGTTTTTTTATACTTCACACAGCATATTTGCGACAAAGGTGTGTAATACTCACTTTGTAGGACTCACAAACAAACCCTACCTACGGACATGTTCCCTGAATGGGAACTCATTTGTAAATCGGGGACTTACTGTACTGTATCACATGTTTGAACTTAAGGATGTAGATTTAAGCAAAACAAAATAATTTTTTAAACATACTATGTGAGGTATGAATCTCAAAAATATTTTTTAATTCAAACCATCCAGGACACAAATGTCATCTTTAATATGAATTTTATATGAAATACACAGAATTTTAAAAAAATACATAGAGATGTAACACGGGCTGACGAAAGTGAAGAAAAGAGAAAAAATTACTTGCTGAGGTTTTGTATTGATGGAAATGTTTTAGAACTGGAGAAAGTTGGTTCTTGCACAACATCATGAATCTGGTAATTGTATCAAGAGTCAAAATAGTAAATTTTAAGACATGTGGATTTTAACTTAATAAATTACATTAATTTTGCTGAGAAATGGTTATCACATTTGCCTTATTTTTAATTAAAGTACTTAATTTTATATTTTGCCATCTAATTTGTATATTTTTGTCTGGGAGTTTAACTCAGGGTCTTGACACAGTGCCAAATCGTGAGCCTTCTTTTTATTTTTTTTATTTTGAGACATGGTCTCTCTAAGTTTCTACATTACCCAGGCTAAGCTAAAACTTGTGATCTTCATATCCTTGCCTTCCAGAGGGCTAGGATAACAGTAGTGCACTACCATGCCTGGCTAGCTGCTGGAATTCTTGGTAATGCATTTTGTCTCTTATGTGCATAAAATTTTCAATTTATTTAAATTAGTCTATGATAACTTCAGCTCTATATAAGTTTCAAAATTAGTGGGATCACAGCAGTGTCTTTCAGAAATTATACAATTTTGTCAAACATATGATAACTTAAGGCAATTCTACTAACCTTATGAATTCTGATAAATAGAGAAGGATAACTGTATGTTTTCATACATTCTATTATATTCATTTCCTAATGCATATTATGTAAGAATACAATTGCCTTTATATATTTTGTTATTTTGCCATTTCTGGGAACAAATACTCAACACCTACAACTTAGAGCAATTATATTATCCCTATCATCAAATTTAAATGCTTCAAATAACTTTAATTGATGAATGTGTTGACAGGTTGGTGCTACAGAAGAGTCTAAGATAACTTTTCCCTTTCAGCTGGGAATTAAAGCAAAACGCGAGGATGGATTATTTGGACATTTTTAAGGCAATAAAACTAGAGAAATCGAGCTGGGGATTTAGCTCAGTGGTGCAGCCACCTTCCTCACAAGCACAACATCCTGGGTTCAATCCCAAGTACCAAAAAAGAAACAAAAAAGCTAGAGAAATGGTATGAGATATGTAATATCTGAAATGTTTGCTAGATTCCATAGCTATGGCATGAATTTTACCAAATGACTTTCCTATTCATGAAACATAATGTACCGGAGAGCTGACCATGTCAAATGTTTTCTTATGCTCTATTGTTAGATTCATGTTGATCCCTACTTTGATTCGTCCCTATCAGGAGAAGGAACACGGGCACACAGATAGGACTTCTCTTATTTACCTAGGCACATGTAAGTTCAGTACTTTATCTTGTTTTCCAGAAAATAGTCGACGCTTACTTGTTACGCAGAACTTGGAGCAAAGCAGAGTTTGAGAAATACATATGATTTACACATGAAATAGGCAATAATAGACTTTAGCCTAGGGTGTCTAGTAATTATTATAATTAGTACAAAAAAATGTCCTTACAGGTTTAGATTTTGTCTTCTGAAACATTCTTCAAATTATCAGAAATTCTGTCTGTCCCAAGAAACAGCAGAATCAGGTTTGAGTATAATTTGATGAGGACTAGTTTACACTGTGATGAGGACTAGTTTATACTGTGATGAGGTCTAGTTGAGGCTGTTTCTAGCCACAGATGCAGCAGGTGGTGTGGCTCACAAGCCACACCCCCTGTATAATAAACTCCAATTATCTACTGGTTCAAAATACAACTATAGTGGTGGACGTGCTAATGAAAATGTAAATAGTTCTGGAATAAAACCTTAGGTGGTGCTACTTAAAGGAAGAACAATATTCTTTAGAATCTGTTTAAAATACTTTAGATTTGTGATGTTGAATATTTTTAGACTTGTTGGCCATTTTTTTTAAAGAAAATAATATTCAAATCATTTGTCTATAAATTAAATATTTTTTCTATTAATTTAGGAGTTTCTTTTTTGTCAATATTAACCTCACATTAAATAAGTGGTTTACAAATATATTTCCTATCTTGTACTTCATCAGTTTGCCTCATCCCTGTGCTGATTGGTTCCTTTATTAGGCATAATATTGTTGTATTTTGTAAAGCCACCTATTGTTTTTTATATTCCTGACATTTGGTGTTGTATTAAGAAAATTTATTGCTCAGCCCAAAGACTGAATCTTTTCCCTTACAATGTTTTTTTCAGAAATATTCTTTTTGATCTTATATTCAAATATTTAATATATTTTGGACTGACTTTTCTGCATAGTGTGAGACCAAGGTCTATTTCCATACATTCACATCTTCATGTTTGACTTTCACAGCCCTATATCTGAAGACACTACCCTCTTCTCTTTGTGTGTTGTGTATTCTTTGCCTTGACACTCATGTTAGAGATTTGTTTAACACAGGTGAGGTTGATCCCAGTCTCTCAAATGTGGTCCAAATGTATATATATATTTTCTGTATGCCAATAATATACTGTTTATTCACTTTTAATTACATAGCTTTGTAACATATTTGAAAACTCTGTGTAGGATGCCTCCAGTTTTGTTGGTTTTCAAAATTGATTTTGTTCTTTGGTATCTTTTGTGGTTCCTTGTGACTTTTTTTTTGTGCTGGGGATCGAACTCACTCTTTTTTTTTTTTTCTCTCTGTGTGTCTCTCTTCTTTTTTTCATCTGTGTTTGTTTGTGTGTGTGTCTGGGTTTTTTGTATCATTTTTTTTTTTTTTTTTTGTGTCTTTTGTTCTCTCTTTCTGTTTGTTAGTGGGTTGGCTCCGTCAGATCAGGTGGTTGTTTCTCTCACTCTTTTTTTTTTTGTTTCTTTTTTCTGTCGCTTTTCTATTTTTTGTTTAGTTTTGTTTTCTCTCTTATTTGTGTGTTGCTTGCTCTCCCTTCTCTATCTCTATTTCTTTTTTGGTTGGTTCTTTTTTTTTTTTTATTTTTTTTTCTTTTATTTTTTTTTCTTTTCCCTATCCTCGATCTACTGTCTTGAATTATTCATTGCCCCTGTTTTTTTCCTTCTGGTTGTTTTCTTTTTTAATTACCTTTCTTTTTTTGTTCGTTTTTTTTTGTTTTTTTTTTCTTCATGTGTTTGCTTCTTTTGTTTTAGTTCATTCGTTATTTTCCTTGGCAGGGGGAGGTGGGTTGGTTGGAGCTTACCTATCCATTCAGTCTGTCTTGGATGGTTAGTTTTGGTGCTGGGTGTGTCTTTTTTGTCCTCCGTTTTCTTTTTTTTTGAGTTGTTTTTTTTTTTCTAGTGGGTGGCGTTCCTTCGTTCGTTAGTTTTTTTTATGTATTTTGTTTTTCTTGTTTGTGTTTGTTTTTTTCTTTGTTTGTGTAGACAAATCTTGCTTGTTTTTTTTGTGTCCAGGAACGTTCCTTCATGCCTGGGTGTGGATGAGGAGGTCGTTCCTTGTGCATGAATGCGCAGGTACGTGTATTTATTGGTTGCCTTGCCTGAGTGTGTGATTTATTTTTTTCGGTAGGTAGGAAGGATTTCTTTCTTTGTTTACTATTTTTGTTGTTATTTCTTTTCTTTTGCTTGTAACTTATGTATGTTCCTTCTTGCTTGTCTCTAAGGATTGTTTTTAATTAAATACTAAGTATTAGGCTATCTAAAGAATTTCACAGAGAAAAGTGGAAAAAGCTTTTCATAGTTTGTTCAAAAGGGCTGCAAAATAGAAATTTGATTTAATTTCCTTGATTAAAGATAACAGCCAGAAGAGTGAACATAAAATAAAGTATATATGTGAAATTTAGGAAAAATAATTATTCAGAAAGTGAACTCTACACCAGCCATTGAATTTAGCCATTTCGTTAGGGGATTATTTTCTTAATTCCTTAATAAAAATTACAAACAAATTCAAATTTATTTACTAGTCAGCTAAGTGAGATAGATGTGGCTTCAATGTTCTTTGGAAATTATCATGGGCTACTTAAACTTTGTTTCTTTCCATTATTGAAATGTGCGAGGACATCAATTCTGTGATTTCTGAGGGACACTATTTTCAGAATCGTGGTGGGCACTGAGTGGCTGAGAAAACTACAGTTGTGTTTGAGCCTCAGGTTTCAGGTCTATGTAATTCACTTTAGAGTTGCTGTGAAATAATGCAGAGTAAATTCCCACACTGTGAAAACACTTAATAATACACGGCAGCTGCATCACAGATTTTCCTTAGAGAACCTAGTGTTAGTAACTCTATTACCAGGTATCAATGACTTCTAATTATTGGTACTTTTGGACCATAGGTTTTATTTTAGTATTCCAGACTAGTCACAGTCTGTTAAATGAAAATTTGCTATCTATACTTCAAACTTTCTAGCCTCTCTAGTCTCCTAACATGAAATGAGCTAGCCATAAACACAACCATTTCTAACTTCCTAAAATATTAGTTAAATGAAAACATGTTTGGAGTGCACTTTGGATGAGGAGCTAAACCTCATCCCATTTCATTATTATGAATCTGGTTTCTCCAGTCAAAGGACAAACAATCAATTGAGATGTGATCTGTAATAAAATGAACTTTCACATGCAGGTTGCATTCCTGTGTAACAGAGAAGATTGCAGATGTCAAGTGTTCCATAGAATATTTCATCGACATGAGGATCTGAGAAAATGAAGAAACATACTATTATTTTCCTCATGCCAGTGGGCAGGATACAGTGATGAAGTTTAATTTTCAAATATCTCATATGTCAGAATATTGGGAGTTACTGGATTTAAATCTCAGGAAAATATTATCTTAATATGTTTTCTATTGTACAACAAATGCAGGTATACAGTAAAAGAACAAATCTCTTTCTTCTGATTTGGAGTCTGTTAACTTCTCAATGCCTTTATTAGAAGTTTGATTTTATAAATCTCTACTTATTTCATAGCATAAATAAAATTTTGAAGTATTTCATATCTGTGCCCCTCATATATAATTAAATTTTCATAAAGTTCAAGAAGTTACATAATAGTTTTGGACAAATTTTAGGTGCTCTAATTAAAACAAAAAGAGGAGAATTTTTAACCTTACAAGGATGCTAATCTCTAAGTTATTAAAATGGGATTTTAGGATTAAAATGTAATTCACATCAGGAAATTGATGTTTGATTCTAATGTATGTAAAATTTCTCCTGTGTACTTTTGTCAAAAAGTATTTTGTAATGGATTCCATTAGTAGATCACCTATCAGTGCATTCTTCCAAATTTGTTTGCATAGTTTTTCCCTATCTGCTTAACTCTTGTTTCTCCTCAATGTCTATAATAAATATGTTGGAAATATATCATTAATTGTGTGAGAGACAGAAATAGAGAGAAAGAGAGAGAGAGAGAGAGAAAGAGAGAGACTCAGAGATGGAGAGTCAAAGCTGAGATAGGAGCTGGAAAGAGAAAATAAAAATTTTTTAAATAGAAATGAACTTTTGTGACATCTGAATGACCCACTGATGTTTACATATATTATTTATCAATTGTTTTAATAAGCTGATTTAGCATTGTAGTAAAAAATTATACATTAGTATAAAAGATCTGTGTTTTCTTATGAATCATATATAAGTTCTGTGAAGAATTAATGAGTATAGTTTTTGTTGCTTTTTCTATTGTCTTCCACTTATGGAGCTATTTATTATAAATATTGCAAAGAACATTTCTACTGGATCTAGGAGTCAATAATATACGTTCATGGCTTTTTTCTAACAGTAGTGTGAATTCGTTGTTTATTGTCTTCTGTTTTTTAGATTATGACTTTAAATCATGACATCCTGTGTTTTAGATCATGACTGTAAATCATTTGTAAGTTTATGAAATCATCCCAGACCTCATTACATCAAGGTTTTCACTTCTTCTAAAATGTCTTTTCCTCTCTAAAATACTAAAAGAAAAATACCAGCTCCATAATAGAACTTCTCCCTAACTACATTGGACCCAATATTTCATTGCATTCTAGCACTGAAGTTTTCAGTAAGAAACAGGGTACTTTAACTTTTTTGTTGTTGATTCTGTATTTATGCATGTTTCTTAATTGTGCCTCTCTAATGAGAAAAATTATAAGGATAACAGGGAAAAACTCTGAGCTCAAATACCACTATCTAGCAATTTTTAAAAGTTTAGCAATGTCTTCTTTTAAATAAAAATTTCAAGTGAAATTTATCTCATAGTTATTTCAGAAATTCCAAAATCAATTGCAGCACATCATTAATAGCAACAATTTATTTTTTCAAGAAAAAAGTATCCCAGAATTATTTCAAAGATTTTGAAAGTAAACTGAGCAAGTAAATTGAAAAACATATCATGTTATTAAGTTAAATTTAAAAGAATATAAGGACACAATAAGTTAGTGAGGTCGAACAAGGGCAACTTGTGATATATATTTTGACAAAAAAAAACTAAACATAAAATGGCAGTGATTTCATTTGCAAATAAAGTGTATTTATCTCCAGGCTATTATGTCATGTTCTATTGATGGGAACAGTTTTCAGAGTGGGGTATAAAATAATTTCTCTTGCAATCTCATATGAAAACTTCAAATAGAAGTGTAAAATCCCTTTTTCTAGTCATTTGGAGATATTTTTAAATGAAATGATTTTGAGAATTTGTTCGCATTTTGTTCCCACACCATCTCTGACAAAATCTGGCTTGATCCCATTTTAACCAAAAAAAAAGAAGGACATTTCTTGTACTTCATAGCAAACCAAGGATGAGTAAACAGAGGCATGAAATGAAGTATAATATTTTGAGGCTTAAATATTCTTATATTAACTTTTGTGAATTTTAAAATCATCTTATAGCAGATGGTAGAAAATGTAACAAAAATAAATGGACACAAAACCCATACATATAGGCAGCACAGTATTTTGGTGTAATAAATCCAGCCAATAAATAAGTTAAATTATATTTTTCTTTTCCTTATACAGCAAAATGCATCCACTTGGGTCCAATTTCTTTATCATTGATCATCCCCTGCCTACTAGGGAAACTGTTATGCCATTCTGAGAAACACATGTAGATATGGCTGAATGGACTCCAAGGACAAGTGAAATTCCTATTAGAACCCGTAAATAAAAACTGAAATGGAAAGATGATTATCAGATTTGGATATATGCAAGGTTCACCTGAAGGACATGAGTGAACTCACCATGTTCATACTTTTGGGTTTCACAGATGATTGGGACTTGCTAGTTTTGTTATTTAGTACTCTTTGCCACCTATCATTTTACTATGATAGGAAACCTGGGTCTAGTGGTACTGGTCATTGGGGATGCCCAACTTCACAACCCAATGTATTATTTCCTGAGTGTTTTATCATTCCTGGACACCTGATATTCTACTTTTGTCACTCCAAAAATGTTGATTAATTACTTGGCAGAAGATAAATCGATTTCATTCCATGGATGCGTAGCACAGATGTGCCTCTTCATTAGTTTTGGAAGGACAGAATCATTACTCTTGGCACCAATGACTGATGGTCACTATGTAGCCATCTACCACCTGCTTCTGTATGTAGTAAGGATGTCACCCCGAGTCTACATGCCATTCATCACTGGTTCCTATGGTGGTGACAATTTACATGCTGTGGTACGTACTGTGGCCACATTCAGACTGTCTTTATGGACATGTGTTCTGTGATATCCCTCCTCTCCTCGCTATCTCTTATTCTGATACTCATGCAAACCAGCATCTACTCTTCTAGTGTTTAGGGGGTACTGAGGTGGTTACCATCCCAATAATCCTCATCTCCTATGGATTCATTTTGTTGGCCTTGGTGAGGATGAATTTTAGTGAAGGGAGGAGGAAAGTGTTCTCCACATGTGGCTCACACCTAACCAGAGTGTCTATTTATCAAGGGACAATCCTCTTCATATACATGAGACCCAGTTACAGCTATGCCTTGGAGCAGGATATGGTGGTGTCCATATTCTATACCATTGTCATTCCCATCCTGAATCCCATCATCTATAATTTGAGGAACAAATATATCAGAGATGGTGCAAAGACTCTGCAAGGCACTGTTCTATAAATGATGTAACTATTTAGAATTGAGTAGACCTCATGTTGAATCTATTTTCCTTCATTCTGAAACTGAAAAGGAAAATTTCTGCTTTAATTGAATTGTGCTGTATAACCTCAAAATTTTCCAAATAAAGCATTTATCTGTTCTGCAATAGAGTTTTTTAATGTAAATTAATTGTGTCACCCATGTGCTGATCACTGTGTTCAGTGATATCTGTATTAAATAATTTTTGCTGTCAATATATAATTGTTATTTGTGTAATTTTATTTTCCATGTATTGATATATCCACACATTGTTTAGACAGACTTCATCACTCATTTTAATTGTATTACCTCATTCTAGAGACACTGTGAAGGATTTAACTCCCACAGATGTATTTTTTCTCCCTCTACCCTGATATGCTAAGAACCATCATAGCCTTTGGACATGCTGGTTGCTCTGTTTTGCTCAACAGCATATCGCGTCATTCAATGATCACAATTTTACCCCTTGTAAATCACAGAAATTGATTATATCTGTGTTGCACATAACTTAAAGTACTAGAAGTCCATAGTATTACACAGGATGTACTTATAATCTGGAAAAGTAATGAAATTTTAACTTAAAAAATAAACTGAATGAAATTAGTTCAGCCATTCTAGAGAACATTATTGAGATATATTAAAAAAGTGTAGGCCCGCCATCTTGGCAATATACTTTGCACACTGTCTTTGGCTCTGTTGGCACATGTGACTTGATTTTAGCCTTTGTGACCCTGTGATCTCTAGGCATGGGAGATACACAAGAAGATAACGAGAACCCTGGAAGCCAAAAATGGAACTGTTGACACTCAGTGACATGGCCTTTGATTTCTCCCCAGAGGAGTGGGAATTCCTGGATGCTGCTCAGCAGAATATTTATAGGGATGTGATGTTAGAGACTTATGGAAACCTGGTCTCCCTAGGTTTTGCTGGCTCTATGCCTAACATGATCACCTTTCTAGAGCAAAGAAGAGAGCCCTGCAATGTGAAGAAACAAGAAACATTAGCTGTATACCTAGGAAGACATCTCCAGCCCTGTGCTCATCATACTGTTAAATCCTCTAAGAGTCCTCCTCCAGTTATTTCATAGGACATTCATAGTAACAGTTCAAGTTTTTCCCTTCACCTCTGTAACTTCCCATTTTGCCCAAGGCATTTCATCAAAACAGAACAGAAAATGTTCATTCCAGAATATGACAAATGGAAGACACAATATTTGTGGCCATGACAACTTATATTTTAAAAAAGAATGGGAAAATATGGGTGAGTATGAAGATCAGAATGCATGTTTTAATGGATGTGAGAAATTTCTAATAACTAAAGAAGGCATAAACTTCACTGCCAGCGGAGATGAACATACAACATTTCAAAAAAAATAATGAGTTTGTACCTGCTACTTTTAAAGACCTACATGTTTCTGTAGGTGAATAGTCACATCAAATTTTGAAACATGCCTTTTCTCTCAAAAGAAATTTGGAAAATCTAAGAATGAGACCAGACCATGCTTTAGTTCATCACTTGAAAAATTTTAAATGTAACATTGGATTAAATTTTGAACAATTCATTTTTGGTAGACAACAAATTTAAAAGTGAAGAGCAAATTCCTAAATGTGATCAGTTTAGTTTTTTCATGAAAGGTTGATTACTCTGTAATCAACAAATATGTCTTCCCAAGACCAAGGTGAACAGTTGTGAAGAATGTGGCAAAGCTTTTAAAAGTTCTTCAAATCTTGAGACATGAGAAAACTCATAGTGGACAGAAACCTTACAAATATAACGAACGTGGAAAAGCCTTTAATAATTGCTCATACCTCAGTCAGCATCAAAAGATTCATAATGGAGAGAAGGTATATAGATGTAAAGAATGTGGCAAAGCATTTAACTTGTTTTCATGCCTTAGTATACATCAGAGAATTCATATTGGAGAGAGGCCATATAAATGTGAAGAATGTGGCAAAGCCTTTAACTATCATTCATACCTTACTCCACATCAGAGAATTCATAATGGTGAAAAACTCTACAAATATGAAGAATGTGGCACATTCTTTTCTCATGATGCACATCTAACTCAACATCAGAGAATTCATACTGTAGAGAAGCCTTTCAAATGTAATAAATGTGTGGCAAAGCCTTTAATAAGCATTCAGACCTCTCTTTACACTAGAGAGTGCTGACTAGAGAGAACATATACAAATGCAAAGAATGTGATAGAAACTTTGGTACTTGGTCTACACTTTCTATACACCAAAGAATTCATAATGGAGAGAAACTTTACAAATGCAAAGAATGTGGGAATGCCTTTAGCTATTCTTCTCTCCTTTGTCAATATCAGAGAATTCATACTGGAGAAAAACCCTACAAATGCAAGGAATGTAGCAAAGACATCAGACATGATATAAGTCTTACTTGACATCATAGAATTCATGGTGGAGAGAAGCCCTACAAATGTAAGGAAAGTAGTAAAGCCTTTATTTGCTGCTCCCGTCTCACTCAACAAAAGAGAATTCATATATGACAGAATGTATTAAAATGCAAACAATGTGGCATAAACTTTAACTTTCTTCCTATCTTTAGTAAATACAAGAAAATTCATAATGGAGAGAAGTCATACAAATGTAAAGAATGTGGCAGCATTTCACATGGCTCAACTTCACAACAGAGAACTCATACCAATGGAGACAACACTTACCAATGGAAAGAACACTTAATATACATTACAGAAATTATACTGGATAAAAGCATTAAAATTGTAAAGAATTTTTTGAAGTCATTACTAATTGAAACCCTACAAATGTAAAGAATGTGGCTAGGCTTTTAATAGAATTTCAATCGTAATTCAACATGAACCCAGGGTGATTAAAATTCAAGTAATTTGGACCAAAAAAAAAAGGATAAATGAGCTACCATATGATCCAACTATACCACTGCTGTTGATATATCTAAAAGAATTGAGATCTTAGTCTCATACTCATTTCAGAATTATTCACCAAGTTTAATTATTTAATAAAAACTCCTATGAGTCCAACAATGGATGAGTGGATGAAAATAAGGTGATAGACATACACAATCAGTACTCTTCAACCTTTAAAAAGGACAAGAGTATATTATTTGGGACAACATGTTTTGCTCTAAAGAACCTTATGTGAAATGAAATTAGCCAGGCACAGGAAATTTCAAGCCTTTATTGATATGTGGGATCTAAGGAAATTTCAATTCTTAGGAGTAGAGACTGAAATGACGGTTAGCAATGTGCAAGCAACACAGCATGGGAAAGGGAATGGGGAATTCATATTAAAGCATAAAACATTTCAGCTAGACAAAGGGAGGAGAGTCTGGGATCAGGATCATTACAGTCAGTGAAATTGGACTCTCTCCTACAAGAGTATCTGTTGTGTAAATTCACAAGCAATATCCAACTGGAAAACAGTACTCAGGGAAATTTTTCTTTTAAAAGTTAAATTTGAAATATGAGATTGACATTGACATCAACAACTTTTATTCCTCTCTTTCTGAGCTCACCATCAATTAGGTAAAGCAAATCCAGCCAGGTACACCCTGAAGTCTGCATTACTGATCCCTTGTGTGGATCTCAAGCCAATCTAGATGACATAATAAAGATTAAACATCACACTGTGCATTCATATTTCAAGTCCTGCACAGTGGCAATAAACTCTACAAGCCCCCCACTAATGAAATATTGCTTTTGATTTACTATTTTTTAATATGATACATATCTAACAGAGGGTGTTTGGCACTTCCCACTATACTACATATGGACCGAGGCTACAATCAGGAAACAGTGTAAGGACTCTTCCCACTGAACATGAAGAGATACTTTATTACAATTATGGGTCCCAGACCTGGAAAATAAACACAGGGTATATTTGTAAAAACATCAGACTGATTATGACTCTAAATTGAGATAAAAAGTCATTTACTACCCAACCTCCATAAGGCTCTACTTTGATTATTAGACCACAGGAACATTTTGGGTTTCTTACTATTTCTGGCATTTGAGAGACATTGTTCAATAATGTTTGGAAGCTCTTAACAGATGCTGTTCCTCAATCTGTATTTTCTCCTATAAGTTCTTGAGTATTTTGAGGGAAGACTGGGAAAATATCTACAATATAAATTTTTGAGGGTACCAAGACTCTTCCTTCCAGGCACATGGACTCTTCTTCATTCACAATTGTCTAGCTTTGTAAACTGGATAAAGTATGGAGATATCACTCTTTAGTGCCAAGTTAGACACTTGTCCATTTGCCCTAGAATTCTCATGTTACACTTATCAAGAAGTAATTGAGTAGGCTTTTAGTCTTCTTTGTATCTAGGAAAGCCATGATCATCTAGCCAACATGGTAGATGCATATAGATTGGTTATTGATTGTTCCATTAATGTCAGTCTCCATCACAGCAGCAACAACCTTTTGTCTTTGACGTTTGTGACACTTGACCACTACTGCTTGTATCCTAATTACTTTCCCTGAGTTTAGAGCTTTCTACTAAATAGTGAGATCCACCACCATGGGTTCTTATAGAAAAGAAAGATAAAAGAGACATTCATGGATGCTGGGAATGGAACTATTCTCAAAAATGTGTATGTTACCATCATGTTTGGTAATGTATTCATATTTTTGGAAACAGGATCTTGCTGTGTTATGCAGGCAGGTTTTGAATTTGCTGTGTAGCCCAGTCTGGCTTCTGACTCCCCATCTTTCTCTTGCCTCAATCTCTCAAGTACTAGGACTATAGATGTGTACAGTGAACCTACTGCATTGAGTTAGTAGGCTTGAAAGACAGCTCCACAATCTAAATTTCAAATCTCCATAATTCTTTGAGTCACATTTTCTATGGATTTTTTAAAAAGCAGGTAGATCCTTTCTACCTCATTTTGTGTGGGCTCTTGGTCTATGATTTGGCTGACAAAGCATACTCTTACAACTTTACTAATGTTTTGAGGTGTAGCATGAAGTTCAGAATCTCTGCTTGTTAGGCCTATGTAAATATGTTCACTGTGACCTAACAGTGGATCATTTCAACTGTAACCCACCCTCTTAGTATAAATTCTCACATATATTTTCTTAAGTTTAAATTGTAAATTAGGAAACTCATGCCGTTCTTTCAGAGAAAAGCACACTTTTACATGAGTTATAGTTTGTGCATCTTATCTGGAGCCTTCCATGGACATGAGTCATAGGACTCAAAGCAAGGGGAAGTTGCAGTAATGGGTCACAGAAGACCCATCTTCTTACAAGAAGACTTCCTTACAGGAGGACATGAATGTCTTCCACCTCAGTCTGCAGGTGGCATAGACTTTGAGGCTGTGGGATTCTCCTCAACATTGGGTTTTCCTGAAAGATTCCCCTGTGATGGGGTACAAGGCAAAGTCCCATGCTAACTTCCCTGTCTCACGTGGTTGTGCTCTATCTATGGTCTGTATTGTCTTAAGTTATGCAAGGTGTGATGCAGGGAATGGAAAACTGTTCTTCCTATGTTCTTTTTTGCTTTCCATTGTATTGTGCTATAACTGTATACTGTCCACTTAAATTTCTTAGCTGTATCTATGTGTGTGGATAGTTGAGATTCTTGAAGATGCAGGAGTTGTTAGTAAAGATTCCTACTCCAAATCATCCTCCACTCCATTCCTCAGTACAGTATTTTAAAAGTCAGGTAAATATAGCACAAAGTACTTCAGAAAGTTGAAAGGGAGCAAAGAGAGCACTTAGGTAATGCACAAGAAAAGAAAACAGTGACTGAAATTTTATGAAAAAATACAGAATGTGTGAAAGTATGTTGAAAGAAAATAAAATGGTATTATGCAATCATTTCATTTAATTTAACATAAAGGCTTGGATAATGAGTGGTATGTGTTAAAAGAGTAATGTAGCAACCATAGTATGGTGTTTGTAAAACAGGAGAAAAGAAAGCAGAAATAGAAATATGCTCACATTAGGAAAACCTATACATCACCCTTAAAGTCAGTCTATAAAATGCTAAAGAGGACAGAGAAAACTTAAATAAGTCAAAAAGATACATGTTTATATATCAAGTTAAGAGGATACTTAGTTCAATAGCATGTGCCTACATTATGAAACATTATGTTAAATAAAATGAAGGTATGTTAGAGAAAATTATGTAAACTGCATTACACTTACAAAGGAATCAATAATTAAAACAAGCACAATGATCATTAAGCAATGATTATTCATCCTAATTCATGCTTTCTGATAATCAGATAGTATGTCTGCTTCCAAGATACTGAGATAATTCAGCAGGTTATATTTCCAAGAAAAGGGAACTGGATTTTTGTTATCATTCCAATTGTACATATTTACTATAAACTCTGGAAGTATTTTCTTGCCAGATCTATGTATACACATTTGCATCTTGTTATCAGTCACCAATATATATTCATGCAATCATTTTTATCACATAAATCATTGTTCCACATCTTTCAGTCATTTTGTGCAGCAAAAAATTTTATCAGCTTGGTTACTTTGTATCCCAGAAGAAAGTTCCTGTGTATTCTCTTTGCAGCATCTCTGTGGACTTCAAGAGGACCTCAAGAACCTGATATAATAAAACCAATGTATACCACTTTACCTAGCTTTAATTCAGTGAGCAGTTCATTTCTGTTGATAATAGGAGATGCTTTCCATTGTTTTTGAAATACTTACAATGTATAGTCTTGAATTTGAATCTAAAAGTATGTTAGTATTTAAGTCAAAGGGAAAGGACTTAATGTGAGATTATATTACAGATTAATTCCATTCATTTCAAGAAATATAACAGAGAAAATAGGAAGAATTTCCTCTAAATATCAGCCAAAAGAGCAGTGAATGAAGAATTTGCTTTAAAGGGTAATAAAAAGGGAAAAAGATAATAAAAAATGGAAATAGAATAAAAGAATTATAATTTGTGCCAATTGGAAAAATGGAGATAAAATTACATTTTAATAGGCCATTAGTTATATGATATTTTTGGAATTTTTTCTTGTGAAGTGATTTAAATTTTTTCTTATGAAGAGATTTAAATTTATTTACCAATTAGAAAATTTATCAAGTAAGTTATTTAGCTTTTTTTAAAACTTCATAGTCTTTTAAAACTTGCTTTTAAATAAATTCAAATACATGCAGATGTGATTTTGTACTATTTTTAGGTAATGATTTCTGAATTTCAGTATATCAGAATGATTCTGCACTATGTTGAAGAGAAAATAGCATATGCACTCCAAAACCATGGCTTGAATATGGCTGTTACCAAATGTATCACTTAGTCAATTTCTACATCTACTTGGGCCACAGTTGTCTCATCAATGCAAGGATGCAGAACCAGTTAGATTCAAGTTGATGTGCATATTTCACAAGGTAATGTACACATAAATTTTACCCTTGATAGAATCTTACCAATGTGGCAGCTGCTATATAGACTTCTTTCTTTTTGCTAGCTCAGTGTTTTTAACATGGGAAATAATTATTGGTTTTCAATTTTGAGTAGTGAGTGAAAGATTTTTCTTTGGTATTCCAGATTATTCATGTTTTATAAGAAATTCCAAGGTCTGTATTTTTGTCAGTCATGCATCTGTCACATTTGTGGTAAGTACTATCCTTACAGCTTCTGTAAATATTTTAATTGCTATTATTAATTTAGAGTACTTTTAGAAACTTCAAGTCATCTATATTTTGAAGAAATGATTATGAATTTTTGACACAAATATATCTCAAAGTATAACCTAAGACACTGAATATATATTTAGCATAGGAATTGAAACACCTGGTACTAGTATGGTTATAATGTGAAAGCATATAGTGGTTTAAAAAATTAAAAACAGAGGCCCAAAGTGGAAAATGATAATATCTTGATTCAGAAAAGGAAAGTGAAACAGGAAATCTAAAAGAGAAATTAAAAAACTGAATATTTATATTTTGCAAAAAAAAAAAAGGATGCATCTGAATTAAGAGGGTGCTTTCTCACTCTGTCCCTCACAGTCCCCCACCTACTGAAAGGGTGAAATAATTATCAGAAGATTGGGTGTGACACATTTTGGTCAGACAGGCTGCCCTCATTGACAAACAAAATATAAAAGTAATTTATCAGATTTTCTAGTTAACCAAGAATATTATCCAGTGAATCCCACATTTCGTCTCTCACTTAAACTCAATCTGATAATGTAAGTATAGATGTTCTCATTTGAAAAACTAAGAACAATAAAGAAAGTTATTCCATAAATGAAAAATGGTAAAGTTATTTCATCTTTATGAACCTTAAGAAAATCCAATGTGAGAGCAGGTGAAAAAGTTTCACAGAAAATATTGAAAAGTCAGCAAATTAAATGGACACATTCTTTTAATAAGATGGATTTAGTTTACAACTGAATAGCATAATTTCTTCAATTCAGTAACTGAAGACAGTAATTGATGATTTGGTCTGGACTTCTTTATTGCTGCCTATTTCTCTCAATGACAAGCATTTCGGTCACCTTTCCAAAATACAAAGGGGTGAATATGATGGAATACACTCTATCTTCAGATATTGCCTTTACAACCTGTAAATAATAACTGAAATATCGGGAATGCTAAAAAAAACCATGGATACACAAGTGATTCATTTGAGGAACATAAACGAAGTAATCGTTTTTAACCCAACTGGTTTCACATATAATTTTGACCTGAAAGTCTTCCTGTTTTTCCTATTCCTTGCAGTCTATCTCTTCACTCTGGTAGGAAATTTGGGTCTGGTAGCATTGGTAATCAGTGACATCTGGCTCCACAAACCCATGTACTATTTTCTCAGTGTATTATCATTCTTGGATGCCTGCTACTCCACAGTTGTCACACCAGAAATGTTGGTCAACTTTCTGACAAAGGATAAAATCTTTTCATTTCTTGGATGTGCAACAAAAGATGCTTTTCTTTGTTGCTTTGGCCTACACAGAGTGTTTTCTCTTGGTGGCAATGGCTTATGACCACTACATGGCAACCTACAACTCACTGCTGTATTCAGTGAGGATGTCACCCAGTCATCACTGCTTCCTATGTTGGTGGCATTGTACATACCATGGTACATACTGTGGCCATATTTAGCCTGTCCTTCTGTGGATCCAATGAAATTAGCCACATGTTCTGTGATATCCCTCCTCTCCTCACTATCTCCTGTTCTGATACACATACAAGCCAACTTCTACTCTTCTATTTTGTGGGCGCCATTCATGTGGTCACCATCCTGATTGTCCTCATCTCCTATGGTTTCATCCTGTTGGCCATTCTGAGGATGCAATCTGCTGAAAGGAGATCCTCCATGTGTGGCTCCAAACTAGCAGGAGTGTTCATTTGTCACAGGACAATCCTCTTCACATACATGAGACTGATTCCATCTATGCCTCAGAATGCAATGTGGTGGTATTCATATTATACACCATTGTCATTCCCATGCTGAACCCCATCAACTGTAGTTTGAGGAATAAAGAGGTAAAAGAGGCAATGCAAAAATTCTTGAAAGAAATTGGTTTCTAACAAGTGTATTTTAAAAAGTTATACAGCCTAAAATAATAGTGATTGTAGATCCATATAACTCTGGTCAGAACCTAGAAAAATTTTTTGTTTTTCTTTCATAGTGCTTATATTTCCAAAATATTTCCAATAAATCATTAACTACTCTTCTAGTGTATATGAAAACATCTGTATATTAATTACAAATATACATATACCTATATTTACACTTACATATATTAAATAATAATAGGTGGTGATATATTGCTTAAGTCAGTCTTCTTATAAATTGAATTTAAATTAATATTTCAAAACATGTTTTCTGGATTCTATGGCTTGAAATGACTTCAAACATGTTATAATTGTCCAGTACCCACTATGAATGGAATTCCTCACTTTTCAAGTACTCTTTTGCAAGATGTCACTGCAACTACACAACTTACACTAACATACAGAAATAAAACAAGATGTCTATATGAGGTTTTGTCCCCCTTTTCTCAAAAAACTAAATATTTTGCACTGGGATTTAGCTCAGTGGTTCTGCCACCTGCCTTGCTAGCTGAAGGTCCTGAGTTTGATCCCTGGTACAAAAACCAAAAGAATAAATAATAAAAAATTAAATGTTTTGTTAGTAGAGTTCTTCCTTTCTACTGCCTAATCACAGCAAGTGATAAAATCCACTTGAATCCCAGAAAGTAGACTGATGCTGCGCAGTAATGTTTATTTAGTTCATATGTAAGAATAATAACAAATGATAAAACATATATCCTAGAGAGAAATCTACAAGTGGCTGCTACATGGCTGTTACCAGGACTGTGGAGTTTATTTGATGCTGCAATTCTTGCTTCCAACTTCGGGTCCTTGCTCATATCCTTGTACTGTTTTTCATCTATGTATATGAGGAGTGGCCTTGGGTTAGTTTTAAGTGCATAATATTTATATCCAATAATATTTTATATGTGTATATATATACATGAAATATATCTAAATATATATAAATATGAAAGGAGTGATTGTTCTATGATTTTCTCAGGAATATTTCATCGGAATATAGCAATGAAAATAATGTTGCTTTCAGAGTTAATTCATAAATGTACATTAGAGATTCAAAGTAATATTTATGGTGCTTCTGTTTCTTATTTCTCCTGGTTATTTGTGCAAATGTTAGTCACACATCCTTATTGGATATAGAAATTGTTTGGAAGCAGAATCTACACTCAACATTCTGGTCCAGGGATATTGAGCAGTACTGAGTTTGATCCTCGGTAATAGAAAAACAATAAAACAAACATTCCACTTTTCAGAGACAGAGCACTGAGTAGTCATTTTAGGTAAGATTCTATGTTATAAAAATGAAGCTATTTGAAGCCATCAAATTCATTTTCCCAACCATAATGTTTTAGGAGAGTATTCTGGAAGAAAGGAATAAACTTCTTCCACATTATATAATATTCTGATATTTTAAAATTCAAATATTTTCCAGCATTCAATAATCACACTTTAGGTTTCTCTCATACACACTGGCCTTTCAAATTTGTTGAAGAAATGTTTTAGTCAAGATTTACTTTTGGGACATCAGTGTGTAGTTGTTTGAGTTTAAACAAAATAAAGAGAATTTAGGAAGTACAAAGAGGAGATCAAGAAACAGGAATGATCTAATGGATACCCACATCTAGCTGGTTCATATTGTGAAAAAATTCAGCAAGACATGACGTTCTCTTGCATCCCAATGAGATTCTGGGTTCTCCTTTCATACACCAGCACCACAAGTATCAAATATTGGAGAAAATCAGCTTCCTATCATCTATTGTTTCCAGATCAATATAAAAAGTATAAAGTATAAAAAGTATAAAATAATGGTATTTTATAAAACAAAATTTAACGATATTTCATTGTGCACACCTCACTTATTCTTCCTTTAAAATAATTCTTTCATTTTACTGTCCTTACGTACCTTTCCTAGCTAACCCCTTTAAAGTTCTACTTGAATATTTTTAGCTATGAGTTTTGACTACAAATTAGATCCACTATCATGCTGCTGTAATGCTCAAAAGATAGATACTGTGTATGTTTGGGCTCAAAGCTGTATTTCTAAGGTTTTAAAATGTACCTGGAACATGTGATTTCCATTAAAAAATCTAAGATGAATAGTGAATGAGTCATATTTGTTCCTATGTGACTAGATTGTTCACTGTGCTGTGATTGGTTCTTTTCTGTTTATTTATTCTGTTATTTATTCTCATTTTAATCTGCTTTTACCCCTTTGTGGATAGTTGATCAGTCTTTTACTAACCCACCACTCCTGTCCACACCCACTGTAAATCTTTGTGAAATGTCTCTTCAAGTTCCAGATGGAGAAAAATATCATTAGATTTTACTTTCTTAGAAAGCCTTTATTTCTGCATCATATTTGAAGGACAATCTTTTAGGATATAGTAATATAGGTTGGTAAATATTTTTTCCAGGGTTTGAAACACATCATTCCAAGTCTTCCTGGCTTGTAAAGGTTCTGTTGAGAAATCCAGTTTTATTTGACCAGGTTTGCCATGGTTAGTAGTTTAGCATTTCTTTCCACTTTTAATAGTCTTGTTTTTGAGTTTTTGACAACTTGAGTAAGACATGTTATAGGGTTTTTCCTCACTTTATGACTATTTCCCTCTACTATGTGGATGTCTATGCTATTTCTCAATGTAAGGACATTTTCATTTGCAGATAAGATGAGATAATTCAAAACTTATTTGAAAATATCTCCAAGTTCCCTGACCTAGAAACAGAGAGGAAGACAATAAGTTAGGATAGGCTCAAAGAATATATGTTTTTGTGACCATTTACACATAGAAAGAGAGAGGGAGGCAGGGGAGATTGGAGAGGGTGTGAGAAAAAAAACAAAGTGAAAAGGGATGGGAATATAAATGGAAAGTGAGAGAAAATAGAAGAATATTGACCTCAATTAAAGAACCAGCACACGTGTATCTTTTATAAATGAAAATCCAATGTAAAAACCTGTGTTGCAGGAGAACATAAAAAAAACCATGTAATACAGGATAGGAGCCAAAGCATAAATCTTGTACTCTTATGCAATTATATATCCACATAAACCCATACACACACACACACACACACACACACACACACACACACACTACTTTTCCTTGTGGGAAAATGTACTGGAGACCATTTTACCCAGACTTCTATTGTTGGGCTATGCCTAATAAAAGGAAGAATGTAAAAATCTCTCCATTTTTGTGAAGACTGCAGGTTTCCTTCTCAACCTCTTGTTCAAGGAGCAGAAGCCATTTCTGTCTCTGTGCATTATGGGAAGTCTTGGCCATGTTCTCCAGTGGTGACAATGGACCCAACCTGAAACTTGAGTTTCCTCTGTAACTGGCAATGAGGGCACCTAGTAAATCTCTCAGTCGTGGTGTCAGCGGGCAGGACCAGACCCTGGGCCAAAGCTTCTCAAATTCACAGCCCTTGTCTTGGAAGCTTGGTTGGGCAATGGGACTGAGAGGACTGTGGGTACCTCCAGTCAGGCAGGAGAGGCCTGGGTACTCCAGCTCTGGGTGGATGAGATGTGGGAGCCCCACCTCCCCAGCTGTGCTGCCTGACTCAGACTCTCACCCACTCTGAACCCTCTCCTGGCCCAGCTATTTTCATGATGCAGTGTTCAAACCACCTTTGGCATTTGCTTCCTGCCCTTCCCCATGTTGGCCTTTCACTCCACCTGGTTGAATGTGTGCAACACCAGCTGGGTTTCTCAATGTGCTCCCACAGCCTGGCTTTCCATCCCCAGCAAGGCAGATATTAGGACATACCCCTTGATCTCTTGATTTTGCTTTTCCTGGGTCACAGTCACTGTTCTCTTGGACCCAAACTAACTACTGAGGGGGCACTGGATCCCTAGGGAGAAATAGCTTTAGGGTCTCATAGGTAGAAAAGATGTGGGGGCTTTCTCTCCTACTCTACCTATCACATTAGCGATACTGAAGATGGCTCTCAGCCCTGCCTAAGTGCTGCTCCTCCTGGTTCTCCTGAGGCTGAGGGACAGGGAACTTCTGAGATGGATCCTGACCCTACCCTGTCACCATCCAGAGAAATACTGGGAAGTGTCACTACTGCCCCTGCTCATGGGACTGAACTCCATGCTTCATTCTTGTAGCAATGGTTCTCTGTCCTGTTGTAAAGGCAGCACTCATAGAATGGGCTGAAGCATCTCTCATGGAGATGGAGGATGGAACTTTCCCTCCCCACATTGAATAATTCTTCATTCATTACCTGTGTGGATTCCTTTTGCTACTTTACTCATCTTTCTAAATGCCAATAGGTCTTTCCCTCATTGCTGTTCACCCGAGTTGCAATGCAGTGACTTCTTATGGCTCCTTTATCTGTTCAAGGAGATGTGTATTTGTAGTGTGCACAAATGTCCTGGAATACATGGTGTCTCTTATGTGAGTGACACTTTGTGTAAATAATTTAATGAAAATAATGAAATAGAGATGGTAGGAAATAGGGAGGTAGTTTTGAAGGAGAAGGGTAGCTCAGGAGTAGAGGTGAGAGAGGCCTAAGAAGGGAAGGGTCATTAAAAATGATCAAGCGCAATGTGTGCATGTACTGATTCCCCAACATGAATGGAATCAGTTGTATCATATGCACATATGAGTAAAACCTATTTTAAATGTTCTAGGAGAGCTTGTGAATCCTGCCTGCCTATGGTCTGGCCTTTTGTAAGCCTCTGTCATCTAAAATTTTACAAAATGAATTTTCATGCTCCACTAGCTAAACTCTCTTTGACAGTTTTATTTTCACAACCAGAAATGTTCAAATGATTGAGGAAATTTTCCTGCCTTACAAGCATAATAATGCACACTTTTATACAGTTTACTAGGTAGTGGATAATTACGTTAATATTTCACATGTATTAATTCATGTAATTTCTATGGTAACACCTCCATCAAAATGCTGTATTATTTCCTTTCATTACAAATGAGAAAACTGTCCAAAAGTTTAAGTACAGATAATTTGCTCAATGGTACACAGCTCTTCCCAGTGAGGTCTGAATATGATCTTAAATTGTGAGTGTGCAGAGCTCCTACTTTTAATCTTATCATGCATACAAAAATGCAGGAGTTACTTGGTATTTTTTAATCACAAATTTTATTATTTAATTTCCACAAAAACTGCAAAGCATTAACGAACTTCATTGTCAATTGTAGAGATAAGAGAGAAAAAGAAGAACATACTAAAAGGCTTTGAAGAAATGATTTTTGCTGCATCTGGTAATTGATTCCATTCCTTTAAACATGTTGTAACAGATTTGGGGCTTGAGTTACTAATAAGACAAAGTCATAAAAAGAAAGAAAATATAAAAGGAAGAATAAAGCAAGGCAAGAGTGAAGAAACAATGCTGCAGTCTGAGAGAAGCCTGGGTGGGCATAGTTTGAACTTTTCTGACTGTGAAGTGCCCTCATACTTCAGAAGTGCAGCAGATGCTGCCCAATGCTACATGTGAAGCTGTCTATCAGAGATAGCTTTGAGGTCATTACCATGGTTAAGATTTAAAGGAGTGTAGACTTTGCAATTCCACATAGAAGGTTAAAAGCTACCATGAACCTTGCACTGCCCTGTTTTAAAAATTCCTGTTGATCTAAAAAAATCATGCATTTTTTGAGCCTCTCCCAGGTCGGAGTTAACATTCATCCAAATACACAATTCCAAAGACAAGACAAAGAGGACCATGTGGACCACATGAAATATCTCACTCTGAGCAAAAGAGGGAGAAAGGAATAAGCATGACAAACATGTAGGGACCTCAGCTACATAGTCAGAGAAGGTTAACCCCAACTCTGTGCAAGTGGGAAGAGCAGAGAATCCATAAATGAAGGAGATTACATTTAATCCCAAAGTATTGTTGGGCGGTCACTGTCAAGCATATATGAGCATGACTAATAAAATTTTGATCAAATACAGGCATTCTTGATAGATTTATCTGGAGGTCTTCACAATAGGTTGAATGACACATATAGTGGAGACAGGAAACAGCATGCAAGAATATGCCAGAGTTTTCATTAGGTAGATGGACACTATAAAAATTGTCCAAATAGAGTAAATACACATATAGGTATACACATGCACAAACACTCACTCACCCACAAAATGAGATACCTAGACCTGTATTCAGAAAGTGACAAAAGAAGTTCTATAAAATGCAAAGGGAAAGAGTAAATATTGAGCGTTGCTAATATTTTAACTGCCTGTAGCCCTCTCTCTTCTGCAGGATACTAACAACAGCATTTTTCAGCTCTTTGTTTCTGAGACTGTAAATAAGGAGGTTCAGCATGGGGATCACAATTGTGTAATACACAGAAGCCACCCAATCCTTTCCCAAGGAGTAGGATGACTTTGGTTTTAGGTAAGCAAATATTGTAATGCTGTAAAAGATGGTGACTCCCAGGAGATGGGAGGCATAGGTGGAGAAGGCTTTTTTCTTTGCAGGGGTGGAATTAATTTTCAGGATGGTGGAGAGGATGGATACATAGGATCCTGATATGGTGATGAAGGACAGTAGTAAAGTGGAGCCAGCAAAAGTGAATACAATGATTTCAACCCCATACATCTCACTGGAGGACAAGGCTAAAATTGGGGATGTGTCACAGAAAAAGTGCTGGATGACATTAGACTTGCAGAAGTGCAGTTGGCTCATGCAAACTGCATTCTCAATGGATTCCATAAAACAAAATGTGTAGGAGCCAGCAAGTAGGGCACAGCACAGTACTGGGGATGTAATGACTGGATACTGGAGGGGGTTGCAGATGGCTACATAGTGATCATAGACCATCCAGGAGAGAACTAAATACTCAGTGGCACAAAAGAATATAAAAAAGAACATCCGTGTGAAGCAGCCCAGGAATGAAATGCTCTTGGTGGAAGTCAGTAAGTTCTGTAAGGTTTTAGGGGTGATGACACTTGAGTAGCTAAGGTCGAGAAATAACAGGTGAGTGAGAAAAAAGTACATGGGGGTGTGAAGCTGGGGATTCAGGTGAATGATCAGTATCATCACTGCATTCCCCAGCACTGTAATCAGTTAAATCAGGAGGAAGAGCACGGAGAGGACCAGCTGTGTCTCTGCAGAGTCCATCAGCCCCATGAGGCTGAAGCCAGGCACAGGGGTGGAGTTCCATCTACCCATGGTGTCCTCTGCACTTATCTTGTGAATAATCATATCTGACACTTGGACTGACTGACCTCAAATATATTTTAGTGTGTGAATGCCAAAGCTTTTGATAATATAATTTAGTGTTTCTAGAAATTACATTAACTTTGGTGAATAGAAATGAAAACAAGTAATTGTCACCTATAGATATGGACATAAATTGACATTTGATATGCATATTTTAAAATATTACAGCCTAGGTAATAAGGATGAATCTGTCAAAATTGTGAATGCATTCATTAGTTAACACATTCAATCCATGTGAAGATAATGTGTTCCAGTCACTAGTATGTATCTGTGTAATCTATATCAGAGCAAGGGGACAGAAAGCAACATCTGAAATGTGAGCAATTCCATCTTCACTGTGTGATTCCACCGACATATTTTGACTGCAAAAAACATTCCTAAGAAACATCTGCTCCTGCTTGTAAGTTTCTTTTTTAGCACACCTGAAAAAAGGATATGTAATAAATAATTTTAAAAAGTTTAAATGTGTTGTAAATGTCCCTTAATTTTGCAAGCTGTTTGATATTAAGTACAAATTAAGTTTACTCCTAGGGACTTAAGTGAGGCATATTAAGATTGCATCCACACATTATTACTGTCTATAATAGCAAAACTGAAATGAATTTTTGAACAACAGTGTATGTGAAGGTCGGCTGCTTCCCCAGCATCCTCCTGCTGAGAGTGGCCCTCTCCACCCCTGCTGCGCCTCCTCTCAGAGGAGTAAGGCAGAGGTCCTGCTGTCCAGGAAGACACTGCATCCTTCTGAGCAGGGCATGCAGAGCTGCCAGGAGGTCAGCATCTGCTGTAATCTGGACATGGGAGGGAGGGAGCCCAGCGGGATCTGGTGTCACAGCCCCTGTGCGCCTGAGTACAGGAAGGTCCAGGTCAGAGATGCTAAGAGCCCCCACTGTCTCCTTCACAGTAGCTGTGAATAAACCCTTCTCTTTCCACCAAAAGAAATTTTCTGCAACTTTTTGTGGCACAAGGGACAGTAAGGAACTGCAACTCTGTAAACAGTATCTTCTACCAACTTGATCAGTCAAAATCTAATTTATTTTAAAAATACCTTTTCAAATAATGTACATGTGCTGAAGACTTCGATTCTACCCACTCTATATTTAGTTTCATAAATCTTAACATTACTCCACGTAAGGCCTAAATGATACACATATGCCAATTTTCCTGGCAAAATTTCCATTTCATTTTATCTAATCCAATCCCCTCTAATTTGAAGAATGATACTTACTGTGAGACAAAGTCGCTGAAAACAAATTTTTTTCCAGTGTTATCTCTGTAAAATCTTGTCAGGCTCAAATTATTCTTAGAAATAAAATACTTAAATAAACAGCTGAAAATTTCTAGTAGATTTGTTTCTTGATGTAATTTATTTTTACACTTTAGTGCATTCATTTTTCTATTTTGAGGAAAATTATATTCAGTCCAGCTCTTGATGAAATGGAGACTCTATGAGGAGGTTTTATCCAGAAAGAATCTGAGGGCAGAAGTATATATGTGAACAAGACAGTGTGCTCCTTCCCTCCCCACTAGTAACTCCAGGTGCTCACATAATGGGCTCTCAGAGTAATGTGACATTGGTCATCCTCAGGGCATAATTTCCAGGTAAGGTTGCTTGGCCTGATTCCAAGGACAAAAGTTCAAGTCCTAAATTCACAAAAGATATTTATGATTAGCAATATAAATGATGGAATATAAAAATCTCACCAGGAAATATTTTATATTTAAAAGTATGACTTGACCATAGAAGAAAGTCATGGTTATTTAAAAAAAATAGAGAACAACAAAATTCAAAGAAAAGCATGAACATTCAACACAACTAAATATTCTGCTTGCACAATACTTTCTCCAAAGTAATAGCCTTTGTGTCTGTAAAGTTATTTGGATGCATAATACTAGATTTACCTAATTATCATAATTCTGTGTCTTCAATGTCATCCTAATTAAATAGTTGAAATGTCAGAATACCTCATGACTATAGGAGGCTGACATCTTATTAACCAACACATTCATGTGTTACATATTCTATAATATCCCGTCCCTCACTGAATAAACTAAGTGCTCCCATCTGATAAATGGACATCTTAAGGCATCACTGAAGTGTGTCAGAATCTCCATCCTGGTTTGTTTGTGTCACCTGCTGCATCTATTAGTCCATGTTGTGCAGTGCGGGTTACTGCCCTAGTGTGTTTTGCTTTGTTTTCATTTGGTAAAAGGAAAGTGAACAGAAAGAGACAATCAGCCCTGAATCTAAAAAAGATTTTAGCAATGAATTCAGTAGATAAACACTTTTTTATGGAATCAGTTCAAATGACTTACAAAGGAAAAGAAAATATGAAGACATAATAGTAAACCTGAAATGTTTCACTCACTATTATTTATCTTAAAGGATGAAGTAAAGAGTGAATAAAATAACAGAGTTTGAATCTGAGAAAAATTTTTGTGAATTTTACACTAATTCATGAACAAATATATATTAGAATCCCCTAGGAAAAGGTGCTCATGCCTGGAAGTATGGGGTAGTAGATACAGGAATATATCTGTCAAGTATTATATTGCCAATGGACATGTTTAGGCAAAACTTTATTCATTGATATTTTAGATTCTACTGACAGGCAGGTTTGGAAATTTAGAAGCCAGTATCACACTATGCACCTACCACATGTTTGGATTTAATCCAAACGAAAGACTAAGGGTGAATTTCTATGCCAATGTCACCCCAGTAAACGTGTGATTGAAAGATCCCATGAGATATGTTTTCTCATCCAAGATTTTCTATCATTGAAACATATTTCGGCCCTCTATTGAGCTATTTATGATGGCAGAGAAATGCTTTTAACAACTGTTTCACAATAGCAACCAAAGTGAAGACAGGGATGTATAATCCCTTTCAGTTTAAACCATGATATATTTTAACTATGTAGTCATCACATTTCTTTTCCATTTTTATATTTTTAGTAGGAAATATGGATGTAAATCTTTTACAAATGAGAGAGTCATCACATTTTGCATTAGACACTTTTTTAATACTTTTTTCTCTTTCCTTTCCTTCCCTCTCTCCTGGAATATTCTTACTATGTATATTTTTTCTCATTCACCTCTGATTCATTAAATAATTGAATATTCTTTTCTTTATTTTATTTTAATTTTCATTGACATAATAGTTACACAACTTTATGAAATAAAGTTTGACAGTTTTGTTCATGAATGTGAAGGGTAATCAATTCAGATTAATTAGCTTGTGCAACAACTTACACATTTGTCTTTTCTTCATGGTGAGTACATTGGCTGTCTTCACTTTTTGATAGGTGTTATTTTAAAAAGTTATACTACTTTAATTTCTCTATTTTATTATTTTGTTTCCCCAACTTTATTCACTTTTCTCTCTCACATTTAGTAGTAGTAGCTGTGTATCTTACTTTTCCTCTGTTCAATCACACTAAAATGTAATTTTTGCATTTGTCCTATGAGTGTCATTTTATTTTTTGTCTATATATATTGCTTTGGATTATTACTCTTGTATATTTTATAGGTCATTTTTATCTAACAATATTCTAAAATCATGTTTTATTTTTAAAATATTGGTTAGCAGCTGGTGTCTTATTCTTTAAATAATAATTTTATAGTCTATTATACTGTGATCAGAAAATATAGCTTCTTTTAATTAAATTTAGTAAACTTATTGAAATGTACAGAACACTTATAATCAAGTATAATGCATAGAATCTGAGGATGATGAAGTAGATGTGGCTGTGTGAGTGTAACAGATTATAAATATCCACTAAGGAAAAAGAAAACCAAAAACCCCAAATGACATGATAATATATTGTCATAAAATGCACTCTAAGTGAGGAAATAGCTTGGGAAAGAACACAATCAATGAAGGTTCAGTAGTTGGAGGAGGAGGCAGCAATAAGAAATCATGTGTTCAAGGTCAACTTCAATAAAAATAGGTCTATGAAGCAAAGACTTGAAGGGGAAGGCCTACAGGTAGCTGGGAGGAGCCTGTTCCAGGTGGAGGCCCACCAGGGGAAAACCATGTGCAGATGTGAGTGTGTAGAGTTTGACGACTATCAAGGAGGTCCAGAGAGTGCAAATATTGTCTTTGGTCAGTGTTGGGAGGGGAGACTGATTGTGTTGCCATTGAAACAAGGGGTCTTTGGGTCAAATTAAGATGGAGATTCCAAACTGGCAAAATGTAGCTCTGCTTGTAGTTCTGCTGGCTCACGATGACACCAGATAATGCTGGCTGGCACATTGATCTAGGGGCTGCTGGTCAGGGCTGTTGTTGGCCACGGCCTTTCACTGCAGGCTTGTGCAGACCATCGTCATCCACCTGGGTGCTGGTCTTAGTTGCGGCTTTCCTCCTTGTGTAGCAGCTTTTGTTGGACAAGGTTCAGTGACTCTATCAAGTGCTGGCCTCTGCGGCTGCCAGTCACTGCCTTCCAGAGTTGGTTATTGCCAAACAGTCTGTGAACACTGCTGGGTTCTGTTCTCCACTGTTGAACTTTTTTAGCTGCTGCTCTCTGCAGCTCCCCCACCATAACTTCTCCTACTGCTTTTTGATCTTTCTTTGGAATCCACCCCACTACCTACCCTACTCCTGAACATGAGTACTGAGCAAATAGACAGGATGTCTTGAGCCCACAATACCCAAAAGATAAATTAGGAGCTTTACAGGACCACCAAAGCGAATCTTTCTTTTACAGGGACCTGTGCTAAAGTACAGGGGTTCAGTCCACTGGAGAAGCCTCCCAGACTGACCCAGAAAGTGGTGGGCAGTGCTGCTCCTACAACAGCTGCAGGCCTGTGATTGGTACCAGGCACCACAGAGCCTCTGGATTCATGTCTGGGATCCAGTGAAGAGGCACTGCTGAAACCAGTGAATCATCTGGAAGTCCATCCCTTGGACTGAATGCTAGCAGTGGGTCCAGGACTCTCCCTCTGATCTGTGTCATGTGGCTCTGTCCACCTCCAAAACACAGCAGCAGCTTCTCAAGGGAAGGGCACAATGTTGACAGGAGAGTTGCAGCCATGTTGGTGTCTGTTGGTGGATGATGCCTTGTAAAGATGAAACAGCACAATTATCTTTACTTTCTTCTTTCCTGTCCTTCTCAGCCTCTGCACAAATACTAGAAGCCTTTCAGTGGCAACTGGAGCTGAGCTCTGCCCTCCGTGGTGATCTCTGTCCTCTGCTAGGTTTGCCTTTGGGGAGCCTGGACCACAGCAGCCCTCATCCCCTCTGCTTTCAGAATCGAAGGTGAGGGGAAAACATGGTGTCTGCATAATCTGTGCTCAGGTCCTGACCTTGGCCTCTGTGCCTCAATTCCCAGCCCTGGCTGGAGAGGTACAGCTAGCCCATGTCTATGCATTGCCCTGCTTACTCTCAACACCTCCTGGCAGAGCAGAGGGCTGGGCACTCAGGGGCTTTCTTCTCTGTGCTTTTCCTGCTTTTTATGCAGAGGCAGAGGAAGCAGGGACTTCTAAGATGACTCCTGACACAACACTGTCTGAGACAGAAGGAAAGATGACATTGTCACTGGGGCCCCTTCACTTGGCTGCACTCAGGTTTCCTCCTGCTCAGGCTGTGGCTCTGTTAGGTGTCAAAGCCAGAAGTCCTGAGAGTGTGCTGAGGCCTCTCTCACTGCAGGCACAGGACAAGTTCTCTCCCTCCCTCCCTCCCTCGCTGGGCAGCCACTCAGGGGTGTGCATTACTTCCTTTGCTCATCTCCTGAAATATCAATATGGTTGGGCTTAGCCTAGTTCCTAGTTCACTGAAATTGCAATGGAGTAACTTTCTCTGGTTCCTCTGCCTCCACACACAGCTAGGTATCTGTTGATTTCACTAATATACTGAATAACATGATTTGTCATGTATGAGAAACTCAAGTGTAAATAATTTAAAAATGAAAATGAAGGAGAGAAAGCAGGAAACAGAGAGATAGAGAATTGGTGGTGAGAAAAGAGAGAGATGAGGTTGGGGATAGCAAGGGGAATTAAAATGTTCAGGATGCAGTATGTCGCTACACCAACTCCCTCAAAACAAATGTAACAATTTTGCTTGGTGAACATATGTGGATTTTTAAAAATATCCTTGAATGTTTTCTGGGTGCTGCCTCCTGTCTGTCACTTTTCAGCCTTCTTTTATGTAAAATTTTATGCAATAAATTTTCATGTTCATTCTAGGTAAACTCTCTTTGCCTGATTTATTTTCACTGGCAGAAAACCTAGAATGGTTAAGGAAATATTCTTCCCATGCAAAAGTAATAACATGCATTTATATGAAGCTTATTAGGTACATGATAATTGTGCTAGTATTTTATGTATTTTAATGTATCTATTTTCTGTAGTAACATCTCCAAAAAATTACTATATTATTTGCTTTTATCACAGATGAGAAAACTGCCTACAAAAGTTTTAAATACTTTGCTCATTTTTGGGGGGACAAGGTCTCTCTATGTAGTTCAGACTGGCCTTAAACTCACTATATAACCAAACCTGGCCTTGAACTGGATTTCAACTATGAACACATAGCAAAAGTGGAGAATATGGAGCTTGTTTAATCTCATAGGTTTCTCTGCAGGTTGCTTTCAAAGTCATATCAGAATGACTAATAGCATTAGCTAGTTCAAATACAGGCATTCCTGTAGGGTTTGTCTACAGACATTCACATTGGCCTGAAAATCAATTTTCCTGGAGAGGATAAACAATAAATGCATGAATGTATCAGGATTATCACTGAGAGATAGGAGCTCCTGGATCCCAGTGAAATAGGGAAATACACACATCCAGGAGCCAGGAGAAGGACCTCTGGCTGGGAAGAAAGGCATGTTGGGATCCCAGAGTCTATGCAGCACCCCACTCTCAGGACCTTGTATGTTGAAGGCCTCAGAGACTCCCACCAGGTGTGGACAGCATAAAAGGACATAGCCATGGTGTTTGCCCTTTGTTCCTCAAGATGTAGGTTTTGTTCCTTCTGTTATTCAATCCAAGTTCTCTGTGCATAGCCAATGTCTCCTTATTGTTCACTTTTACTTCTTCAAACAAACTTTGTCACCATTTGTGCTTGTCTTACTCTATGCATTGCTCCAATCTAGGAGAAGCTAGACAACAGCTCCAGAAGACTCCAGTCCTCCAGAAGCCACCCAACCCCTACACACACACATAAGTAATCAGACATCAGATGCACAGGGCCTTCCTACAGCTTCATCAGTAGAGTCAGTGCAGATTGAGAAATCACTGTGAAATCAAAAATAAACCAATACAAGTTGACTAAACAAAAAGAATGTCAAGACAATGGTGGTAATAAAAGAATACAATAATTATGGAGCAGTACTAAAGAGTCTAATGTAGAGAAAACATTAAACAGGAAAAATTTGAGGAAAGACTAGTCAGTATTTTTAAAAATAAAAAATGCATGACACCATTTGTCAATCAGGTCAGAGGACTCTAGAAAGATCAACATGAAGAAAATTTTTTGAAAAACTCTATGAAAATAAAGAAATAAGATTAAAAGTGAAAAATACCTATATAAATATGAAAAATATTGGAAAATGTAACTACAATTACATTGAAAATAAAGGACTGGAATAAAATACATATATAATTATTTTGTTTTAATTTTTTAAATTTTTTTGGTACTGGGGATTGAACTCGGGACCTTGCACTTGTGAGGCAGGTACCAGAACCACTGAGCTAAATCCCCACCCCAATACATATATAATTATGAAAAATATTGGAAAATGTAAGTACAATTACTTTAAAAATAAAGGACTGGAATTATACTAATTAAAATTAAACTAATAAAATTATTCTAATACAATATGTATTTAACATACAAATATGTAAATAAATATACAAATAAATCCTTGTCAATAATCACATAAAGTTGAAAAGAAAAATTTTATCTGTTCTACTCAATATGTCTCATTTTAAAGGTCATCTTAAATACCATTTTAAGTAAAAATTAATACATTGTGGAATTTTATGATCAAATGTTACCACTTTAAAGAGAGAAACAAACATTTTTATATCAAGAATGAAATAAAATTCTCACTATAGTAATCAAAAAATATCAAAATGGAAAGTGACACATAGTGCAAACCAAATTTTTCTAATAAATTTGGCAATTAAGAAGTAAAATTCTTTGAAGGTACATTAGAAGAAATAGGTCATCTGAAATAGTCCTATATGTATCTTAATAAATTACAGTGTTGTTTGACAGCCATTCCTTAATCTTAATGGAAAGTGTAACAGTTTTTTCTTTGCAAAATAATTCTCACCTATTCCTCACTTGGAAATTTTGGACATGTAACAGTTTAACTATTTATCCATGGGTAACAGGGTGACAGTTACAAAGTAACAGAGCAAAAGCAGAGAAGAACCTGGGTCCCAGAATTAGCCCACCAAATTTAGCCATCCCAAAATTATAATTAGAGCAAGAATAATAAATAATTCAACACGCAAATAAATTTCTGGTTATATCCAGGCATGTTTTTCTATGTTGAGCCAGTCTTCCTGAGTCCTGTTGTTATTTTAGGAACACCTGCTTTCTAACTAACACAATTAACCTTCCCATCACCAACCATCATATAAGTCATTTTCTGCTTTACTAAGTTAATTTTTCTGTAAATAAGTTTATATCAGTGTACTTCAAAAAATTTACCTACTATTAACAAATCACTGTATCTTATGTCAGAAATTACACAAAATATTTCACAACAATGTACACTGTTCAATGACCTCTATTGAATTGTTTTTGTTAATGTATTGAGGAGTTCAACCTGATTTTAACAGCATATTATTATAAATAATATCATGGAATAGGATAATGATTGGTATTGCTGGTCTAAATTCAAATGGGCATGGGCTGTGACCAGTGGAGAGAATGCAAGTGAATTATTTAACTTTTCTGTGCTTCACTCAGTGGCATCCTCTGTAAATTCAGCCTCCAAACACACTTACTGCAACCCTGCTCTAAGTGCTGAGGAAATATCTGGGGCTCACAGTCTTATGTGATCTCATGGAAAAACAGATACACAACAGAAGGCAGGAGAAAAGGATACAGAATGAAAGATGGGAGAAAAACTGCTATGGAAAAGAAAGCAAGGAGAGGGATGTGCATAGATTTAGTTATAAATAAGGTGGTGAGGGGTAGACTTGCTTTGAAGTGCGGATATTTGACAGCAGCAAGTTTGAAGTTGGACCACTGAAATTGTCCTGGGTCATTTGCAGACATACGTTTGCAAGGAAGTTAGAGGTATAGGGAGAGCAAGCAGTGTCATTTCTTAGCAGTGGGTCCTTATAAAGGCTTAGACATGTACATCTCATGTGATGAAGTCTTGTAGGATTTGAAAAAAGGATACACTACCACAAAACAATATCACTGTCCAGTGGTAGAGATGAGACTGTGCTTAGACTCTGTGTTTTACCTTCATTCCCTTAGAGTCTTTTTCAGTGTGCTTCATAATTCACTAAGTAAAGCCAGAGAGAAGCTAAGGTGCTACTGCAGTAATTTAAAAGTGAAATGATTGATCCTCATTCCAGGACAGTAACAGCAAAAGTGTTGAAGTAGACTCCAAATATGTCCTATGATAAGAATCAAATTATTCTGATGAAAAGGATATGAACAGGATTAGATATAAATTAAACTCCAGGGAAAATTATTAAGCCTTTGCTTGAACTAAGAAATGATCATTTTCTATTACATGACCCTCAATTTGTATAGCACCAGTACTTACCTGAAATTTACTCTGAAGTTATTCTGAAGATAATGTCCAGCATTACTATTATTGCCTCAAAGGTTTTACACCAATGTTCTGATGAGGTTGATGTGTAATTGTTATGTATCTTGTGCATTTGGATGGACTGGGCCATAACATTTCAGTAAATTAATGAGGGTTATAAACTGAAAAGGTGGCAGAACCAGGATCTAAATGCTCAAATGTTTGTTTTAAAAGTGGTTGCTCCTAACTAATATGCCCTTATTCATTTTACTATGAACACAATCAGTTATGGAAAAAATAGAGTTCTGTTTTATTATAAAGTTCTCTAAAGATAGAGTAAGGATGGATATTATGTGATATGAAAATGATAAGACAAAATTTTTAAAATAACAAGAAAATTTTCTTATGTTGCAAATTAGTTGCTCTTAACTTCACAGGAAATTCCATAATAGACTTGACACAGACTTCATTATTTCCAGGGGAAATGAATTTCTAAACTAATGGTCATTAAAATGTCAATGGATGCATTAAATGAAAGTAAAACACAGCTTCAGCAAAAAAAAAAAAGAGATTAATTGCTTTAAGAGTGATAGCAAAGAATTTATCAAAAGGAAAAAGAGAAAAGACAAGTATAAACATTTAGAATCACTGTGATTTTATTCCCTTTCTCTTCTGCATGATTCTAACAACAGCACTATAAATGAGAGGCTTCAGCATGGGGATCACAATGGTGTAAAACACAGATGCCACCTGATCCTTTCCCAAGGAGTAGGATGTCTTTGGTTTTAAATAAGTAAAGATCATAGTGCTGTAGAAGATGGTGACTCCCAGGAGAAGGGAGGCACAGGTGGAGAAGGCTTTTTTCTTTCCAGCAGTGGAATTAATTTTCAGGATAGTGGACAGTATGGACACATAGGATCCAGATGTGGTGACAAGGAACACCCCTAGGGCGGATCCAGCAAAAGTGAATATTGTGATTTCAACATCATAAGTGTCACTGCAGCACAGGGCTAAAATAGTGGATGAGTCACAGAAAAAGTGATGGATGATATTAGAGTTGAGGAAATGCAGACTGCTCATGCAAGCTGCACTAACAGTGGAATCTATAAACCCAAACATAAAGGAGCCAGCAAGAAGGACACTGCACAGTCATGTGGACATAATGACTGGATAGTGCAGGGGGCTGCAGATAGATAAATAGCTACTATGGGCCATGGAGGAGAGAAGCAAACACTCTGTGCCATGCAAGAAGACAAAAAAGTACAACTGGGTGAATCAGCCCAGGAAGGAGATGCTCTTGGTGGAAGTCAGTGAGCTCTGTAAGGGTGATGACATTTGAGTAGCTGGGGTCCAGAAATGACAGGTGAGTGAGAAAAAAGTACATGGTGGTGTGAAGCTGGGGATCCAGGTGAATGATCAGTATCATCCCCGAGTTCCCCAGCATTGTGATCAGGTAAACCAGGAGAAAGCATGAAGAGGACCAGCTGTGTCTCTGCAGAGTCTGTCACCCCCATGAGGATGAAGCCAGCCACAGTGGTGGAGTTCCATCTACCCATGGTGATTTGCTGTACTTCTCTGTTGAATATTTTTAATAATAATCTTGTCCCCCAAAATATTTTTATTTTATGTGAATTGCTCAGTATTTTTCATGTCTTTCCAAGAAATTAATGAAAACCATTGTGAAGAAGGGCGAAAAAAATCCCCATGTATAGATATGTGTATTTAATGCCATTTGTTTCTGATATATTAAAGGGATGCATTCTGTTTTTAGGATGAAATGATGCTATTCTAAACTTTCTGTTATTAACACATTCAATTCTCAGGAAAATATTATACTGTAAGGACTCTTAT
The DNA here is from genome assembly GCF_000247695.1 of Heterocephalus glaber. The sequence continues at coordinate 260,572 of NW_004624856.1, read as the reverse complement.
CCACATCCTTAACTTTAGAAAAGGGGCACAGAAATTACTTATGTAAAAAAGAGCAGGTACACATTGCCACTGATTCTACCTACACAATTTTACTTCTGATAACAGACTTACAATGCTGTGTTCCTGATCAGGACTTGATTTACCAATCCTGAATGAGGGTTCATAATTGGTTATGCTAAAGACCATTTTTAATGTCCTATTCAGTGTCCTTTTTTCCCAATGACTTTTTATACTAATTATAAAAATTTCTGTCTGGGGAATCAGGTGAATCACAATAATATTTAATTCCTGAAGATAAAGTAACTCAAACAGAAAAATCAATCTTTAAAACTTTTGGATTTTTAAAAATAGGCTGCTTCTCCATCATCCCCTAGCTGAAAGCAGGAATTCTCTTCTTGTCCCCATGCAAATGACTTCACAGAGAATTAATGCTCAGTCTCAGAAATACCATGACTGCCTGAAAAGAACATTCAGATACCACCCTAGGAGGTCATGTTTGCTTTAACTTGGAAAAGGGAGGGAGGGAGCTTGGAGTCACCAGGGCATAAAAGCCCTGGCAGAAATTAACACAGGGAGACAAATATTTGTGGGGAGAAGTGGATACTCTCTCTCTCTGCTCGGGAGTAGATATACCCTTTTCTTTCCATCAAAATAACTTGTCCCCATCTTTTTTGAGGCAGTTAGAGGAAGGGTGGCCCTTCAGCTCTGGTAGCAATATATTTTTTAACTTGCCCATTAAAAATGAATTTTCTTGACAACATATTTTCAGAATATGTACATTGCTTGTATGCTTTAACTTCAAACACTCTATATTCCTTTTTCTGAAAATCTTAGCATTACTTATGGTGACATACAAATGATATATATCTACATTTTCTTTTACAAAATCTCTTTTATTTTTTCTATTATAATCCCATCTAGCTCTCAGGATGATACTTACTGTGCACAAAAGTTGCTGAAAAAAATTGTCTTCCAATTTTTTCTGTTTAAATATTTGTCAAGCAGAAAGTATTCTCAGAAATCATACAGGAAAACATATAAAGAATTGGAAATTATGGTAATCTGTTTGTTTTCCTAGAGGTAACTTATCTTTATGCTTTTCTGCATTTATATTTTTATTGTGAGGAAAACAGTTTCACCCTAGAAATTTTGTTCAAGTCTTGATCCAATGGAAAGTTCACCCTGAAGTTTCCTCTGAAAAGAGTCTTAGCATGACCTGTGAATGGAAAGAGAGCAGTGCATGCCTCACCTCCCAGTAGGCCTCATATACTGTGCATTCAGAAAACTGCAGCCTTTATCATCCTGGGGAGGAATTTCCAGGGAAGATTTGTTGGCACAAATTCTAAAACAAAAGTTCAAGGAATTAATGAACACAAGATTTTCTTTCCCCTTAGAAGTCCCACATATAGAGCAAAAACAGTTCATCTTCTCATGTGATGCTCCAAGTTCCTACTGAACTTTGTTCATTTACTTTTTAAATTGACACACAGTCATATAAACTTTCCAGAAACAATCTTTACATTTGAGTGATTAGTCAGAATTTATCAACTAGGAAATTAGAGAAGAAATTTCCTGAATCATACTTTCTTTACAATTGACACTATGATGGATGGAATAATAAAATTTTTGTCCTGGCAAGGTTTTATACTTAAATGAATGACTTGGCCACAGACATAACACATATTCATTAGAAAAAAGTAAAAAAATTACAATTCAAAGATGAAAATAAAGCAATTCAAGACTTGTTGTATTTCATTTACATCATAGTAATTTCCTCCAAACTTTTCTCTTTTGTGAGAAAAAACTAATTTGAATGTGTCCCTGTAAGTATGCATAATTGTTATACTACAGTACATTGAGTATTTTATCCTAATTTTTTGACTCAATATATGCTGCCAGGACCGGTTATGTTAGCCTACTACTAAGGAGCCCCCTTATGTCTCATGCACTGGACAGAATTCCAGTCTTCACCAACAGAATTGAGAGCATGAATAGGCAATCTCAGGCCCCACAGGAATGAGGCATACCCTACATTCTGGTTTGTCTTTCTGTCTGGTTTCATCTACAGGATACATTCATGTATTACAATTTATCATTTTAATGTACATGGTATTTTTTATTTTATAAAAGAAAAATAAGCACAAAGGCTTAACCAGCCTGGATACTACCGTATAATTGGTAATGATTAGTGGGAACATACCTGCTTTGTTATTTATCATCATGTAAGATGTTGTCTGGAGAAGACTAACAAGAAATTAAAACACTATGGTGCAATATTTTATTAAAGGTTTTATTAAAGGTTAATTGAGAGTTAGGGTTAGGGTCTTGTTACAGAACCTTTCTATGAAGTTGAATTCTTAGCACTGCTTTATAAAGAGAGAATAATGTTCAATAATTTCAATATCTAGAGATCAATTCATTCACCAACATATAATTTAAAATGTGTTTGAGAAACTCTCCAGTTTTTCCTAATTTTGGATCAGAAAGTTGTGGGAGGAAGTAGGTCAAGTAGGCTAGGGGGAAAAGACCTTAATGTCAGCATTTACATATAAGAAGGAAAGAGGGAGGGAAGGGATATTCAAGAGGTGTAGGAGGAGGAAGAGGAATAAAGAAAAGAAAGGAGGAGAATATAAATAACAAAAGAAAAAATTAGGGCAGTGTGAATCCAGTTAAAGAATTAGCAGATATATGTGTGATAAAATGTTGGAAAGCTTGTGAAAAAAACCCTGGCAGAAGAGAATCTAACAAAGCAAGGTAAGAGGCTGAAGGTGCACACACAGTAGAATAATGCTTACATAATCACACACTGTGATTCTGTCATGGAAAATATGAAATAACATATATTATATCTCCCAACCCGTTAACTTTATGATACACTGAGTTTCTGTGTTTTAGACATGGAAGAATGAGTCCTTGGAAAAAATAGAGGTTAAAAGAAGGAAGATATTTATTGATAGGAAAGCTCCTGAGGGACAGGAGGGGTCCCAAGTGCATAGCCAAGGATCCCACTTTACAGAGTTGTGTAGGGTGAAACCCACATGGGCACAACCTGGGCCACAGCCATGAACATCTAATAAGGTTACAAGTACAGTCACTTAAGTTATGGTGGTCCAATTGTGAAGCAAGTCACATAGCAAGTGTGGATGGAAAGAATAAGGATTTTCACAGGAGGCAGTGGGTCCAGAGGTCTCTTGTCACCCCCAGGGTGGTCGGTACCTATCTGTACTTCACTAAGTCCACTTCTTTGAAGAAGCATGTGGGTCTGGACATCTTGTCTCCATTTTTGGCCTGGTTTTCACCCAATGTGCAGCTGTGGTGTATTTCACCATTGTCCTGGCCCTCTTGAGGACTTAGCCCTATCTGACTATCTATTGTATTTTTACCTAGCTCATCTATGTTTAATATATCAACCTCTGAAGAAGTATCCTGAACTGCCATGAGGAGCCATGGGGCAATGACCACTGTAGCTACTTCAGGCTAAAGGGGGTTGTAGTTGTGGTTGACACTCAGGGATACCCTTCAGAAGGTCTATCTAAAGGTCCTCAATAGACATCAGGTGTTTCTATCATGGGTAGGCATATAGCTTTAAGCCTGGAGGAGACAAGTCCAGAAAGACAGGTATACATGGCCAAAGCATAAGAACAGGAATATTATGAGTATAGGCAAAAGATGTCTCCACTAGGAAGACCTAGGAATAGCCTTCCATAGGGAGGATAAAGAGAAGTCTCAGGGAATCTCAGACTCTGATATGGCTTTACCTGTGGTTTAATATCTTGAACAGCCATCGAGATATTAGCAGAAGTGTCAGGAATGCATACACAATATTCAACTTTTACAATTCCACAGATATATCCTTATGCTGCTGTTAAGATAACTAGTTCCATTTGTTTCTGGAGGACAGCTTGTGTCATTAATTTTACCTCTTCATTTAAAAGAGAGAGAGACCAGTTGAAGTGTCATTTAAGGCTCATTGATTGTAATTAGTTAAGGTCTCAATGTGTTGCACACCATCTTCTAATCGTAAGGAAGGGACAAAGATGGAGCCTAAATGATCATACCAGTGAAACATGCTTCTAGACCACCAGTGTTGTAGGTGGGGTAAGTTTGCAGGTCTGTCAATATTTTTGACACTCTTGCCTTGTAATCATGCAAATCCTAGTGTGGATCTCCCTATCCATCCGGATGATAGCCAGGGCCACAAATTGCTTCTTCAGGACCAATGAATGCTATGGGGGGGGGGCTTTCCATCTAAAACTAGGGTGATTTAACCCACCTCTTGCAAACCAGTCTTCAACCTGTAAAATTATAATGTATATACATTGTTCAAGGGCTGTCCATCCCAGGTACTTAGTAGAGTTAGGCCAGTGAGAATAGGAGTGATTTCTTTGTTTCCAACATAATGGGGATTTTCCACTAAGCTGTCCTATAGTAGAAGTTAACCACATATAATCATCCCATATCTATCTTTTTATCTGTGATTGTTGGCTCTCTCATGATAGGGTCTTTATTTTTACATAATAGGAGGCTTAGTGCCTGTAATGCCACTATGTTTCAGTGCCACTTTTAGAAAGTCTTCTGTTACACCCAGGATCATTAAGGGTGGAGTTCATAGGCCACTTGGCAACTAGATAATGGTGGGCTAAACTACAAATCACTGAGCTGTCTCAAGCTTCATTTATACCATTTTAGAGTTTATTCCAATCATCACGTTGAAGTGGGAATACCCACCAAGGAAGTCCTGAAGTAATTGACAAGCAGAACAGGACATATATCTAGCAAGATGTTTGTTGTAGTGATGTTGCATATTCCTATGCCCATATTAGGAAAGAATTACATTGTTCTTTAAGTGGTTAGGTAAATAGTAAAAGGGCCAGGGTTAACAACTTAGCTTATCTTATCTGAGGGCTTGGCCTTTTTCTTGAACAAGAACATTAAGTCTTCTATGGGTTCACAGGAGTATTCAGATGGTTGCTCATACTGAGCAGCAGTCTCTGATTCCCAAGGCTTGAGTTGCGTGTGATATATCCAGGAGTCCAGGCCTGCTACCTTGACTGCTGATGGAGTCGAGAGGATCAGAGTGTATGGTCCTTCCCAAGTTGGCCCTATTCACTGGATAAAGAAAATGTGGGGTATTTTTTTTATAAAATGGAGTACTACTCAGCCATAAAAAATGAGAAATTAGAGACATTTATAGTTAAATGGATGCACATTGAGG
>NW_004624856.1:179328-234491 GCF_000247695.1 Heterocephalus glaber | reverse complement strand
CATGACATCCTGAGAAGAATATTAAGATAGCACCCCAGGAGGTCAAGGTCTGCTTTAACTTGGAAAAGGGAGTCAGGGAGCTTGGAGTCACCCGGACATAAAAGCCCTTGCAGAAATTAACACAGGGAGACAGAGATTTGTGGGGAGAAGAGGCTGCTGTCTCTCACATGGAATAAATACACCCCTTTTTTCCACCAAAATACTTGCCCCCACCATTTTTGAGGCAGCCAGAGGCAGTATGGACCTTCAGCTCTGGTAACAATGTATTTTTTTACTTGCCCATTCAAAATCAATTTCCTTCACAACATTATATTTTCAGAATTTGTTGTAACATTGGTTGTATACTTTGATTTCACAAACTCTATATTCCTTTTTTTGCAAATCTTAAAATTACTTATGATGAGGCCCAAATGATATGTGTGGATATATTTTTTTGATAAAATACCCTTTATTTTGTCTAATATAATCTCATCTAGTTCTCAGAATGATACTTACTGTGCACAAAAGTTGCTGAAAAAACTGTCTTCCAATGTTGTCTGTTTAAAAATTTGTCAAGCACAAAATATTTTCAGAAATAATACAATACACTATATAGTGAGGTAGAAATTATTGTAATTTGTTTGTTTTTCTAGGGGTAATTTATATTCATGATTGTCTGCAATCATATTTTTATTCTGAGGTAAACTGCATCACCCTAGAAATTTTTTTCAAGTCTTCATCAGATGGAAATGTCACACCGAAGTTTCCTCTGAAAAGAGTCTGAGGGAGACCTGTGAATTGAAACATACCAATGTGTGCCTCTCCTCCCAATCGGCCTCATATACTGTGCATTCAGAACACTGCAGAATTTGGTCATCCTTGGGGATCAATTTCAAGGGAAGATTTCTTGGCCTGATTCCAAGGAGAAAAGTCCAAGGATTTAATGAACACTAGAGTTTGTCTTTTCCCTTAGAAGTCCCACATGTAGAACATAAACACTTTACCTACTCATGTGATGTTCCAAGTTTCTGCTGAGCTTCATTTATTTATAATTTTAAATTGACACATATTTATATAAACTTGCCAGGAATGTTTACATTTCAGTGATTAATCAGGGATTTTTTTTTGGTTTTTTTTGCATTACCAGGTATTGAACTCAGGACTTTGAGCTTGTGAGGAAGGCACCGTGCCACTGAACTAAATCCCCAAACCATAAGGTGGATTGTTTTGACTAGGAAGATAGAGAAAAAATTTCCGGAGTCTTGTTTTCTTTACAATTGACATTATGAAAGATGGAATAATAACATTTTTTGCTTGGAAATGTTTTATACTTAAATGAATGTCTTGGCAATAGACATAATGCTTATTCATTAGAAAACAAGTAGGGGTTATAAAAATCCAAAGAAAAAGTAAAGAAATTCAAGAGTTCTTACACTTTTTTATGTGATAGTAATTTCCTCTAGTCTTTTTTGAGGAGGGACAAAAAACTAATTCTGATGGATACTTTTAAGTTTGCATAATTATTTTACTACAGTCCATTGAGCATTTTATCCTAATTTTGTGACTCAATATATATTGCCAGGACTGGGTGTGTTAGCCTATTAGTAAGGAGCCCACTCATGTCTCTTGCATTGGACAAGACTCCAGTCTTCACTAACAGAACCCAGAGGATAAATAGTCATCCTCAGGCCACAGAGGAATGGGGCAAAAGCTACATTCTGGTTTGTCTGTCTGTCTGGCTTCATCTAGAGCCTACATTCACATAATACAATTTATCATTTTAGTTTACTTGACTTTTTATTTTATAAAAGAAAACAATAAGCACAAAGACATAACCAGCCTGGATACTACCATAAAATTGGCAATGCTTAGTGGGAAAATACCTGCTTTGTTATATATAGTCAAGTAAGATGTAATATTGAGAAGAATAACAAGATAGTTAAACATAATAGTAAAGCTGAAATATTTTAATAAAGGTTAATTGAGAGTTAGGGTTCCTTCCTGTTGCAGAACTCTTCTGTGAGGTTGAATACTTACCACTGCTTTATGAAGACAGAATAATCATCAGTAATATCAATATCTAGAGAACAAATCATTCACTAACATATAATTTATAATTTGTTGGTAAAACTCTCCAATGTTTTTCATAATTTAGGATCAGAAAGGAGGAGGAAGGAAGTAGGTGGGATAAGATAGGAGGGCAATGCCTTAATGAGAACATTTACATATAAGAAGAAAAGAAGGAGGGAGGGGATATTCAATAGGTGTGGGAGGAGGAGGAAAGGAGTAGAGAAAGGAGGGAATATAAATGAAAAAGGAGAGAAGTAGGGGAGAGTGGAACCAATTAATGAATAAGCAGATACATGTGTGCTAGAATGTTAGAAAGCCTGTGAAACAACCCTGGCAGGAGAGAACCTAACAAAACAAGGTAAGACCCTGTAGGTGCACACACAATAGCATAATGCTTACAAAATCACACACAGTGATTCTGCCTCCTTGTGGGGGCATCTGGACTGGAGACCAGTTTTTCTTGTGGAATTCCACTGATGGACAGGGCCTGATAGAAGGAGCAATATGGAAATCCTGTTGTCTTTGCCTGTGTCACCTCTGTCCAGGTGGGAGAGGCCATTTCCTGCAGTCTGGAGCTGAGCTCTGCTCTCCATGGTGACCACTGTCCTCTGCTTGTTTTGCCCTTGAGGAGCCTGGACCACAGTTGCCCTCATCCCCTCTGCTCTTGGGAACAAGGGAAAGGGGAAAATACAGGGTCTGCATAATCTGTGCACAGGTCCCAACCATGGCCCCAGTGCCTCAGTTCCCAGGCCTGACTCCTGCATGCATGGTTGCCCAGTGTTTATGCCCTGCCCTGCTTACTCTGAAAGCCTCTCAACAGAGTGGAGGGCCTGGAGATTCAGGGTCTGTGCAGTGATTAAGGACCTGCACATCCCTGCCTTCCACAGCTCCTTGAAGCACAGTTCTCAGGCTCAGACTCCCACCTCTGACAAATCCTCCTGTGCCTGAACTCTGGCCTCCAGCAGTGTTCAGAGCACCTTGTTTTCTATATCCTGGCCTGCTGCATTCTGCTGATTCCATTCACTGGGCTGGATGTGCTCACCACCAGCTGGGCTTATGCTCTCTGTCTCACTCTATGGAGAATTTCCCACCCTGGTGTCTGCTCTCCAGCTAGGCATGCAAGAGGCCATCTTTATTTGCTTGATTTCACTCTTTTGGGTGCCATTTACCCTTCTTTGGGATCCAACCTAACAATTAAGCAGGTCTCACTGTTGGTCTGAAGTGAAGTGGGTATTGCATCCTGCAGAACACAACATATGGGGGTGTCTGGTCTCCCACTCCACCTACAAAAATAGAGAAAGTTATTCCAGATAAGAATGTTGAATTTCTTCTCTTGGTTGTGCTACTCAGGCAGAGGGAAAATGGACTTCCAAGATGGTGCCAGACCCAACAGTGTCTCACTGCACAAGGAAGTTCTGAAGAGCAACACTACCTTCCTATGTGCTAGGCTCAATTCAGGTCTCCTTCTCAGAGTTGATCTCTCCTAGCATCTTTGGCACTTGTAACATGGGGACATTTCTCTCTTATCAGCAAGGGAAACTTCTTCTCCATACTGAACAACCATTTATTCTGTGCCCATGAAATATTTCAGTTACTCCTCTTTTAAAATACCATATAAGTGAGTTTTAGCTGACTGGTAGGTCTCTCATGTGTCAACCTAAGTGATGCTGTGTGTCCCCAATCTCCTCACAGAGCTGAGTATCTGTTGGCTTAGACAAATGTCTTTGAAACCATGACTTCTCTTACATGAGAAACGCAACATGTAAAGAATGTGAAGAGCAAAGGAAAAAAAAAAAAAAGCAAGGTATAGTAGTGCATTTCTGTAATCAGAGCACAAGGGAAACTGAGGCAGGGGGATAACTGCGGTTTGAGGTCACCCTGCACTACATAGCAAGATGTTTTTTCAAATGCTCTCCCTGTGGGGGGGGGAGAAAAAAAACATAGAGGTAGTTGTGACAGCCAACCCAAATTCATCTGGAGCCACAACATCAGCTTATACCTGTGCTAAGACAAAGTGCTTGTGCTTGGACAAAGCACATAAAAACCCTGCATCCTGTTTACCAGTAAAATTGATGCATTTGCAAGATGTTTTGTAGCTCTTGTATTGTGTGAAACTTCCTTGTGGCCCCCACTAACCTGAGATGCTTCTGCTTTTGTAAGATCCTGCTTTCTCTCTCCTGAGCCCTCCCCAAATGAAAGCATAATTTAAAAGGAGAAATCAAACCACTTCCCATTGCAAAGAGAACATTCTGTGCACTAACTCCCCTCAGTCACTGGCTTTAATAAAGGGACTCAAAGCTGACACCGTGTGGCACATCTCCATTGTTCTAACTCACTCATCCATAACAGCTGGAGACCCAAGCAAGATGGTCAGAATGGGGAGATTCACTTTGATGTGGTTCCTCCTGTCTGCAGTCTGTAAGGGAGGCACCCCCTGAGACTTGCCGCTGCCAGATAGTCTCATTGCTGACACTGAGAAAACTGCAGAGATGCCTGAGACAACTTCCAAATATTGTGGCATATATCTGGTCTGGTCTTCAGGTAAGGATCCTTCTGGTTCTGATGGGGAAAAATAGTCTTTGATGAATGCATTCCCTGGGCACCTCAGAAGGTCACCACACTGACTGAGATGGTCCTCTGGTTGGGTCTAGTCTGGTCTGGCTGCAAGTCAGCCAACTTGGTAAATCCTTGGTGATGGATGTGGAATGTTTTTGGCCTCTAAATGATTGCTGTTTGAATGGCTGAATGAATAGTAACATACAGTGTAAACTGTACAATCTTCCATCCATTCCTGAAGACAATGATGAGGAATCCCCCTCAAAGTTACGGGTTCTGAAAAAGGTCATACTTCACTTCATGGGCACATCTAAGTTAAGGCCAAATGGGTGCTGGTGTGATGAGATAAACATACCCTAAATCCTGGATGGTCCTTCAATGGGCTGAGAGGCCTGAGCCAGTCAACTAACTGAGGGGTTCCTCACACAGAGGACCACCCCCTTCCTTAGTCTGTTGCTACATCATTCAAGGGAGCACCACATAAACACTAAGGCTTCTTTCTCTGTGTCTGGACCTCTTATCTTTTTATTTGTTCTTGTAGCTTCTATTTTTGGGTATCTCCTGCCTGCCCTAAGTCTCTCTACTATGAGATCATCATCTTCACAACCTGTTACACCCATAGTCTTCATGTAGTCAGTTCTGCGGCAGTCAGAAGGTAAGGAAGCCCTCCCCCATCCACCGCCATATAACCCTAGTTCACCCCTCCCTCCTGTCCTTTGTGACCCTCCTGCCACCAACTCCCTCATATTTCTCTCTACTTCTCCTGCCACCTCTCCCCCTATAGGAGAGCATCTCCCATCCTGGCAGGAGGGCACCACATCAGGAAGAGGCAATCCAGAGACTCTTGCCTTTGAGAGATGCCCCTCCTCCCAATAAGGCAGGCCCAGGAACTGGCCCATTCTCTTATATGTTCCCTTTTCCACTTCTGATCTCTACAACTCAAAAACCAAGAATCCACTGTTCTCTGAGAATCCCCAGGTTCTACTTTCTCTAATAGACTCCATTTTTAGGGCTCATCCACAAAACTGGGATAACTGTCAGCAGTTGTTATTGACCCTGTTAACTGCTGAGGAATGGGACAGGGTGTGGTTTGAGGCTAGAAAGGTTTTATTGGGGAGGTGTTCAGAGGAAGAGGCCCACAAATTGCTGAAATAATGTTTCCGCTCAGAGCAGCCTCAATGGGATCCAAATGCTTCAGGAGGAACACAGACTTTGACTACTTTTTACCAGAACTTGTTGAATGGTATTCAAACAGCAGTTCAGAAACCCATAAATCTGTCAAAAACCACTGAAGTAACACAGGGACCAGAGTAGTCCCTCACTGCATTCCTGGAGATTCTCCAAGAGGCCTTCCAGGTATACAACCTGCTCAAACTCTCTGCTCCAGAGAAAAATAGAGCTACATGTTAGGCTTATGTTTCTCAGTCTGAACGTGATAAGAGGAGACAATTACAAATATTGGAGGGGTTCCAAGGAATGAACACACCTCAGATATGAGAAGTAGCTCACAAGGTGTTTAACAATAGGGATTCAGAAAAAAAAAAAATTGGCCATAGTTGTGGCAGAAAGATCAGCCAGGAAGCAAGCAAAGATCTTGGCAGCAGCCATCAGAGGGGACCCTGAGGGACACAACCCCAGGAAGCTCAAAGGTCTGATCCCCAGAAAGCCAAGGGCAGAAATCAATGTGTCCGTTGCAAGGAAGAAAGGCACTAGAAAAAAGAATGCCCTCTACTGATATCCCTCCCCACATTTGAGGGAAAGGAAGATTCAGATTGAGGGGGCTAGGGCTTCTTCTCTCATGATCCCTGGGAGCCATGGTAAATGTTGAAGTAGGGGGCCAACTGGTCCATTTCCTAGTGGCCACTGGCACTGAGAGTTCAATGTTAAAAAATGTTCTGGCAGGGCTTTCATCAAAAACCATCCCCACATAGGGGGCCACAGGAGCAGTTCAAAACTTCCATACCTGATTGAGGATACCCCTTGCTGGGATTAGACCTCCACAATACCCCATCTCTCAGAAGGCCAGACAAGGGATAGCCCCTCACTGTAAGAGGTTGGTGGACTTTGTGATGTTAAGGTCCTGTCTGTCTCCATGGAACACCCCATTCCTGCCAGTACAAAAACTGGGGACATCAGATTACAAGCAGGTTCAGGACTCAAGAGAAGTTAATCAGTGAGTGGTAACTTTTCATCCTATTGTCCATAACCCCTATACCCTCCTGAGTTTGCTGTCTCCTGAGCACCAAGTGTATACTGTGCTAGATTTAAAAGGTGCTGTTTTTCAGTGTTCTCCTTGACCCAGCTACCCAGCCTATTGTCACATTGCAGTGAACTGACCCTGTTTCCAGGGACTCATGCCAGCTCACCTTGACCCACCTTCCTCAAGGATTCAAAAATGCACCCACCCTGTTCATTGAGGCCCCCTCAGAAGGACTTGGTGAGTTTTAATCCCTAACTTCACCCTGCTTCCACATGTGGATGATTTGTTATTAGCTGCTACTAGATATTCAGAATGTCTGCAGGAGACACAAGAGCTTCTTCAGCTCCTGGAGGAGTTGAGCTACAGCATCATGGCCAAGAAGGCACAACTCTGTGCCCCTAAAGTATTGTACCTGGGGTATGAATACTCAGAAGGAAGAAGAGTTTTGTCCCAGGCCATGAAAAGATCATCCTCCAGATAACCACACCAACTACCAAGAATCAGGTATGAGGATTCCTACTTGCAGCTGGATACTGTTGCCTGTAGATACCTGGGTTTGCTGAGATAGCATGGAACCTCCATTCTGGAATGGAAAGAAATCAACCCCTAGAGTGGGGAATAGAAGAAGAAAATCCTTCCAGAATATGAAAAAAGCTCTGGTATCAGCCCTAGTTCTGGCACTACCCAATGTTAGTAAGCCTTTCCTTCTATTCATCCATGAGGTAAGAAGGATTGCTAAGGATGTCTTAACAGAGTCCTTGGGACCCTGGAAGTGCCATGTGGTATATCTCTCTAAAAGATAGATCCTGTGGCCTCAGGATGGTGTTCATGTCTTTGGGCAGTAGAATCCACAGCTTTATTGGTCAAGGAGGGTGATAAGTTGACCCTCAGACAGAACCTAGTCCTAAATGCTCCTCATTCAGTAGGGACGCTACTCGGGGGCTAACAAATGGATGTCAAATGGCTGCCTCACTCAGTTTCTCAGCCTCTTGTTTGACATAGTCTTCTCAGCAGGAGGGGCTCTCAGTCTGGCTACATTCATGCCAGGTGATGACCCTGACACCCCAATTCATGAGCGTGAAGAGGTACTGGACCAGACCCAGGGGTATGATTGGACTGGACTTATCAGGCACCCCCTTAGTTGAGTCAGATGCTATGCTCTTCACAGATGGAAGAAACTTGGTGGTAAGTGGGGTGCAGAGGGCGGGGAATGCAGTGAGTATAATGGATCAAGTCATTTGGGCCCAGCCTCTGCCCAAGGGGTCCTCGGCCCAAAAGATAGATTTGAGCACCTTGGCCCAGGCCTTGAGGTAGGAAAAGGAAAAGAAGATAAATGTATACACAGACAGTAGGTATGCCTTTGCTACTTTACATGCCCATGCAAGCATTTACAAGGAGAAAGGGCTTTTGACAGCAACAGGAAAGACCATCAAGAACAAAGAAGAGATATTTTCTCTCCTTTTGGTAGTATGGGTTCCCAAGGAGGTGGCCATCATTCAGGTTCATGGTCACCAAAAGGAGAATACTCCCAAGGCTAAAGGCAATCATCTTGCAGATCACACAGCCAGAGAGGCAACTGTGAGGCCAGCTGAACTCTTAGTCATCCTGCCAACCATGAGTTCTCCTCCCTCTTTGCTCCCAACTACTCCCACTTACAATAGTGTGGAAGATTAATAAGCAGGCCACCTGCAAGCAAAGAAAGTTCCCAAATGCTGATGTATATGTCTGGATCATCACATCTATTTCCCTCAGGCATTAGGAAGAGAGCTCATCCAGAAGCTATATTCAGTAAAGTAACTGGGGTGGTTCCAAGATGGATGAGCTTTAGCTCCAAGATACTGCTTTTCAAAGTTACAGTAGCAGGCCCACCAGCTCTCTACTATGTGCCCAAACTGTGTACAAGTAGATCCCCACCAGCCCCAGTCTGGATTCCTCAGGGTCAGATTCCAAGGCTGGAATCCTGGAGAACACTTGGAAGTGGGTTTCACAGAGATCAAACCACCAGCAGGTGGCAATCACTATCTCCTAGTTTTCATACATAACTTCTCAGGTTGGGGAGATATCTATGCTACTTGGCAGGAGACTGCCCCAGTGGAGACAAAGAAGCTTCTTCAGGAATTAATTCTCAGATTAAGAATACCTGTGTCCACTGGATCTGACAAAGGGCCCACTTTGTAACCTCTATAATTCAGTTAGTCAGTAGGGCACAGGGTGGGTATAAATTGGAAACTCCACTGTGCCTACTGACCCCAAAGCTCTGGGCAAGTGGAACAGATGAAGCAGACACTAAAATCTAATCTGATCAAATTAATGTTGGAAACTGGTGAAGGGTTGGTCAGCCTGCTGCTGTTGTCTGTCCTTAGAGTATGGTGCACCCATTATAAAACAGATTTTACTCCTTATGAAATTATGTTTGGAAGACCCACTCCACTGGTCCCCAAAGTGAAAAGTGAGGCACTAGAAGAATTTTCTAACCATTCACTGTTTACTCACAGTTTTGAGCTACTCAGCCCCTGCCCACCTCTACACCATGCCACCTGTTCCATCCCAGTAATACTGTCTTCATCAAGGCTTTTCAGAGTGAAGGACTAACTCCAGCCTGGAAGGGATAATACACAGTCATCCTCACAATGCCCTTGGGTCTCAAGGTTGATGGAATTTTGACCTGGGTTCACCATTCGTGCATCATAGTGTGAAACAGTGGACTGCTGAACTGGGACTTGATCCTTAAAAGCTAAGGCTAGTCCAATCATGATTGTGATGCTTGTCGTTATTGTCTTTGGTCTGACTAGGATGAACTCTGGGGAGATGCAATGAGGAGAATTGCACTCCTTTCTCCTCACCTCTGTTCACTCAGGAAAACTTCTAGGTAATGTCACTTTTGGTGCCATCTGACCTGGCATCCTCTCAGGTTCCCTGAGGTCGATCTCTGTAAATTAGTTAGGAGAGATTGGGAAAGCTACTACTAACTGTTCATCACCCTGGGCAGCCGTGAGTTTTATGCGCATTCATGTTTCAATCCATTTGGACAGCAGGGTTGTGGGTCCTCAACTGACTTCTCCTGCTCTCACTGGGGCTGTGTAAAGATTACCTCCTATAGAGGGTTACCAGATGTCACTAATGATATCAGAGTTTGGATACATGGGTGCCTAGTTCCAATTCTGATACAAAGACCCTTGAACTCTAAATGGGCCACAGGATGGAATTGGGGATTCTGCTTCTTGCTCCTTCCAGGACTAATTCCTCACACAGGTAAAATCATGGCATTTCAGACCATGTTACTAACCCGGGCAACAAAACAGTGCAAAACCTGTAAAACTGATGTATGAGATCCTACCACAATTGCTTGCATAATCCCTTGCCCAATTAAGTCTCTAATTGAGTCAATACTTTGATATCATGCTTAGAGGAATTGGGACTATGATAGCCAACTCAACTCCATCTTGAGCCTCAATATCATCTTATACCTGTGCTTGGACAAAGCACCCCAAACCCCACATCCTGTTTGGCAGTAAACTTGCTGCAGCTGCTGCATGTTTTTTAGTTATCTGAGTGTGTGAAACTTCCTTGTGTCCCCCACTCACCTGACATGGTTGTGCCTCTGGAGAAAGAAATGTGGGTTTTTTTATAGAATGGAGTACTACTCAGCTATAAAGAAGGAAAAACTAGTGGCATTTATAGCTAAGTGACTGCACATTGAGGCCATACTCTTAAGTGAAATAAATAGGACACACATGTGCAAATACCAAATAGTTTCTCTGGTGTGAAAACCTAAAAAGTGTAAATGAGGGTCAAAATATATAATTGATATTGTGTAATAGGAAGAAAAGGTCTAAAGTGGTAGGGGAAAAGCAAGAAGGGAAAAGAAAAAATATGAGTAAAGGAAGAAATGGAAACAAAGTCTGTAAATAGGGATGGGTTGAGGGTTTGAAGGGAGTGCAGGGGAATAGGGAAAAAATAAGAACCAAGGAGCATCACGTACAGGTACAAGTTCCCAATGATGACTATAAGAATATTGTATACCTAAAATGTACAAATAAACTTAAGGAAAAAAATAACTAATATGATCAACTTGTTCAAATATACACACTACTGATAGTATTTGTCTAAAGGCATCCAGAGTTTAGTTGAGAGGGTAAACAACATCCATGAACTTGTCAGAGTTTGCACTAGGTAGATGGAAGATATGAAAAGTATTCAGTATCACACTGGAAATACACATGCAAACACATGCATGCATGTGCTATCACACAAAATCAGATACATGAAATCCTACAACAGGGTCATCAGTGGAGTCACTGCAGATTAAGAAATAATCATGTAGTAGAAAAAGAAACAACAGAACTTATCTAAGAATTATTGTTTAGGAAATGGAATGAATAAAATGCACTACCAAATAGTCTAACATAAAGCAGTAATGAAATAGGAACAATGTGAGGAGGTACATGTCAACACTTTTTTGAAAATAAGAAAGTTATTAAGCCATTGATTAAGCAGTTCAAAGGATCATGGGAAGGATAACTGTCAAGGACACTTGAGTCTTTCCAGAAAAAGAAAGGACAAATGTAAAAATGTAAATTGATATGTGAGAAATAATGGAAATTTTAATTTCGATTACTTTAAAACTAAGGGACTGAAGGAAAGTAATACTACTGCATTATGAATTTAAGCCACATATAAAAATAGCATTTATGAGAAAAATAACAAAAAAGAGGTGATAATCGATCATTATTTTTCAAGCCATCTGTTCTTGCTGCTTGTTCAATAAGGGCTGGATATGTAGCTTAATGGTACAGTGTTTGCCTATTGTTGTTCATGGCCTGGGTTCAATCACCAGCACCAAAAAAGAAAAGATATATATATACTTGGTAGCCATTATTATAATTTGGGGTTCAAAGCAAAGGTCATTACTGCATGGAGAATAACAAATAGAATATCAAGAATAAACTATAGATATCATCAAGGGCTCACAAAAGTTAAAATGTAAAGTGAAAGATATGAAAATATTCTGCTAATGAATTTGATGATGAAAAAATAAAGTTCCTTAAATGTACATTAGGTGAAATAAGTAATGTGAGTAATTATCTACTTAATAAATTAAAGTGTTTTATGAAAAGCATTCATATGAATAAAATCTGCATAATGTTTTTTCCTTCGTAAAACAAATCCTCACCTCTCCTTTACACTGAATATTGGATGAACTCCCTGTAACAATGTGGAAGAAGAGAACAGAACCAAAAGATAGGAGAATGTGAGCACTGAGTTACCTGCCAAAAACAGCCAACCCAAAAGTAATCTGAGCCACAGGATAAGTGTGATACACCAATAAATTCAGGTGATAGCCATGAGTATTGTTTTGTGTTGAGTGAGTCTATTCCTGAAAGATTCATCACACTAGAAAAACTGTTTCCTAATATAATTACCCTGCCTGTCAACATCCATCATCTGTTAAGTTATTCTTTCTTTTAATAAGTTCATTTTTAAGTATCTGTTTATACTTGAGACTTGGAAGCTTTAGCCCCCAATGCCAAGCACTATGTCTTCTATTAGAAAATGTAAAAAACATTGAAAAATGCACATGTTTCAGTGACTGCTGTTTTAGAAACATATAATATCAGTATTACTGTCTAGCCATTCATAATAATTAATTAATAATTAGTAATTTCTTTGTTGTTATGGTCTTCTAAATTATCATAAATATATTAAATAGCAAACTGCCCTAGCACCATGAAAGAGGGAATGAGATCTCCCATTATTTCAGAGCAATAACTTCTATTACATGAGCTAAGTAGTGATATGAGAAGGAAATCATTGGGCAAATGCAAATAGTTTAAATGTTTCTTATGGAAAAGAGATTATCTTGTGTTTATTTAATACTATGATGTAAGTGCTTTATACCCTATGTCATTAATAAAATAGCACTAATTTAAATTAAAATTTAGGAATTTCTTCAATTTAAATATCATTTTTCAAGTTAGAGAATCTATTGACAGGTTTGCCAACAAAAATCAATAGCATAAATTTTCTAACTCAGAAAAATATATTAAAATTAATGTAACAAAAGCCGCATCTTATAAAAGTATCAAATTGCTTTCAATAAGAGGTTCAATATGGCTCATATACTGAAAACATCTTAATCTTTCATGATACAATTACACACATTATTGGATATACAACCTCAAAGTAAACAAGGCAAGCAGCAAATACTATGCAAAAAAATACAGAAAAAATATATTGATTATATAGACGTGCTCATAACCACTGATCTGAACGATATGCATAGGAATGTCAATAATTAATACAAAATTTTTCTTTTCTCTAATAATTGTCATTTTTGAAAAATTCTTCAATATTAGGACATATTACTTACCAATAACTTCATTCTAATTCAATATTTAACTTTATGCTGAATCCAAAATTGGGAGCTCCTGGCTTCTGTTTTTTTCTTTTTCAGGTGTTATGTTTATATATTAAATTATTCTTGATAGTAGCCCTTTGTCTGAGTTATAGCTGCTAAAAATTTTTCCCACATTGTAGGTTGTCAGCTCTGTTGGTGGTTTCTCTTCCAGTGCAGAAGCTTTTTAATAAGATGAGATCCCAGTTCTTGAAACTTTCTGCTAGTTCCCATGCTACTGAGGTTTTGTTCATAAAGTCTTTTCCTATGCCAATATCTTCAAGAGTTCTACCTAACTTATCTTCCAGAAAGTTTAGAGTTCCTGTCTTTATATTGAGATCTTTAATCCATATAAAATGTGTTAAGTATTAAATATCATAGTAATACAAGGCATCTGATGATAATACCCAGAATTCATTGTCACTGCCATCAACATTTTACAACCACCTTTGACCAGATGGACATGGGATTATTATATATCTTGTGGACTTGACCATACTGACTGTTAGAATTTCTGTGAATTAATCTGGGTAGTATGCTAGAAAGGTGTCAGGGCAAGAATCTAAATGCCCAATTCTTGATTTTAAAGCCATTTCCGAAAACATTGTTGCTATTAATATCTATTATAAGCAAAATGACTAATATAAAATTGTGTAAAATTAGAGCATGCTTGAATATATTATGATGTCCTTTTCTATATGACCAGCATATTTTCTTGTTTTGCACATTAGTTGCCCTTGAGGCCACCTATATTTACTCACAGATTGACTCATATTTCATGATTGTCAGGTGAAACATAAATGTGTAAAAACCTATGTCTGAGAATGGCCACTATCATGTTAAGGAAAGGAGAACTGGAGAGCAATAAAAAAAAACAGTAAATTAAACCACAATTTTTGGCTTCAAAACAGACTAAGTAATTTCCCATTAAAAAAAGAAAAAGACAAGTGTAAATGCTTAGCACCACTGTGATATCAACTACCTGCAGCATTCTCTCTTCTGGATGATTCTAACATCATCACTTTTCAACTCCTTTCTGAGTCTGTAAATTAGAGGGTTCAGCATGGAGATCACAATTGTGTAAAACACAGAAGCCACCTGATCCCTTCCCAAGGAGTAGGATATCTTTGGTTTTAGGTAAGCAAAAATTGTACTGCTGTAAAAGATGGTGACTCTCAGGAAATGGGAGGCATAGGTGAAGAAGGCTTTTTTCATACCTGCAGTGGAATTAATTTTCAGGAGAGTGGTGAGAATGGACACACAAGATCCAGATATGGTGATGAGGGGCAGCAGTAGTATGGATCCTGAAAAAATGAATATAATGGGTTCAACCTGAAATGTGTCAGTGCAGGAGAGGGCTAAAAATGGGACTGACTCACAGAAAAAGCGCTGGATGACATTAGAGTTGCAGAAATGCAGCCTGCTTGTGAAAACTACACTCATAGTAGAATAGGCAATAACATAGGAGCCAGTGAGCAGGGAATGGCACAGTCATGTAGAGATAATGACTGGATAGTGCAAGGGGTGGCAGATAGCTACACAGCAATCATAGGCCATAGAGGAGAGAAGGAAACATTCTGCAGCACCAAAGACTATAACAAAGACTATCTGGGTGAAGCAGCCCAGGAACAAGATGTTCCTGATGGAAGTCAGTAAGCTCTGTAAGGTTTTAGGGGTGATGACACCTGAGTAGCTGATGTTGAGAAGTGACAGGTATGTGAGAAAAAAGTACATGGGGGTGTGAAGCTGGGGATCCAGGTGAATGATCAGTATCATCCCCACGTTCCCCAGCACCATGATCAGGTAAATCAGGAGAAAGAGCATGGAGAGGACCAGCTGTGTCTCTGCAGAGTCTGTCAGCCCCATGTGGATGAAGCCAGGCACACTGGTGGAGTTTCTTCTACTCATGGTACAATGTTTTAAAGTATTGAGAAATCCAATTCCATACTTAACTTGAATGACTAAAAACAGGTTTCCTTTGTATGAGTGGCCCAGTGATTATTTTAATTAGGTTACTCTTCCTTGGAATTGACAAAAACTTACTGAATATGAACAAAAAAATTCAAATGTCATATAGAGAAAGATATGGTATGAATTGACATTTGCTTCTGACATGATAAAAGTTATGTCTTGTAGAATTAGCTTGAATATGATACACGCTAAATGTTTTCTTTATTAACACATTTAATTCACATATAAGGTTTATGCCCTAGTCACTGTTACCCACAGAATTTGAGCTCACAAGGACACAGAAAAGAACTTTTGTGAAGTCAGAGCAGTCACTTCTCATCAGTGGAATTCTACCAAGATATTTTGCCTCCTGAGAGAATGCTAAAAATTCTCTATTCCTGTTCATAGCTTGTTTTGGCAAACTTGAGCAAGGATATGTAATAAACTATAAGAAAAATAACTTCAGTTTACCTTTCATTCCCATTTAGTTCCTAGTGCTACTGGGCTTAAATTACAAATCAATTTCACATTTTAGAAAACTTAGGTGTGGCACAATCATATTAAAAACTGCATATAGTAATGAATTGCTGAATATATCTATGAAGACTGAGGGGTTAAAAAAAATTTAAGGCCAGAGATTTAGCTCAGTGGTTCTGCCGCCTGCCCTGCAAGCACAAGGACCTGAGCTTGATCCTAGGTACCAAAAAAAAAAACAAAAACAAAAACAAAAAATCTTTTTAAACATTAAGATGTTTTCAAACATAGGGTTGTTACTCCACATTCCTGAGGCAAACTGTTTATGCTTTTGGCTTTCAGAACCCTCTTTTCTCTAAAAGAAGAAGAAAAAACAATCTAAGCTTTATGGTTACATTTTGAAGTTTTCATTACAATTCTATCAACACTCTTTTCCTGCTTTGAATATATTAATATTACTTTCATAAGTTTTAAATGTATGTCTATGCATAATCTTATGATAAAATCTCTATTCATGTTTCCTTTTCTAAAAGACTCCCATTCTAAAAATGATACTTACTCTGAGTCGATTGGTGAAAACAACTTTTTCCCATACTGTCTGTCTAGAAATTTGAAAAATACAATTTTTTTCTGACAGAAAAGATGATAACCATGTAAGAACCTGAAATATTACATGATATTCTTTTCCTTGGTACAAATTAGTTTTATATTTTTATACAAATGACTGTTGTATTTTTGTGGATTACTCTATTTTAATTCTCAGGTAAATTAAATCACCCTAGCAGATTTGTTCAGGCCTTGATCAAATGGACACTTAGCCAGGAAATCTTATCTGAAAAGAGCCCCAGCAAGCAAGCGTACATTTAACCAGAGCACTGTGCACTCTGTCTCCCTGCCTGGTATTTCCAGGGCCACAACAAGGAGCACACAGGGCACTGCAGCATGTAGACCCCCTCTGGCCACAAATCCATGGATGATTACTGGACATTAGGCCAAGGACTGATGTTCTAAGAGAAAATGAGCAAAGGATTTCCCCTTTTCCCTACAAGTTCCACAGGAGAGCAGAAACACATTCCCTCATGATACACTAAGTTGTAGATAAACTGTATTTATTTACTTTTCATTTGTCACATAACTATTTAAATTTGCAAGAATAATGTCTACACTCAATAGTAGTGTGACAGCATTGTGGGTTTTTTTTCTTGTGTTGTGTTGTTGTTGTTGTTGTTGTTGACTGAGTATAGATGAAATTTCCAGGAACAGATTTATTTTATGACTGACATTATCATGGGTGGAATGATAAAATTTTCATCAGGAAATATATTGTAAATAAAAGCATGATTGTATTATAGGAGCATCATATCAAGCTTGAGCAGACAGCCTGATCAAAAACTCAGGACCAATAATGAATTAGAGGGAAGAAGTTTAAGAAAGGAAGATGCTTTATTTATGGGAAGGAATAAAAAATGCAGACAGAAATGAGCTGCCCTGGAGAGGACACAGGGCCTGAAAAAAGATGGACAGATGCAGGCCTCTGTCCCTGGACCTCTTTAATTAGGGTTAGAGACCCTCCCTCCCAGGCCGCAGCTCCCAGTCAGGTCACAGTGTGTCTCTTAACCTGTCTTTGGCTGGATCTCAGGTCCCAGGATCCTGAGCCAGGCACCCTTGCCTCCTTGCAGGCTCCTTGTTGGAGGCCTTCTTTTCTTGGACTCCTTCCTCCCCTGTGTGATGAATAAGAAGGTGTGGGCTTGCAGGGGAGCTTTTAAAGTTAGTGAGATGTGTGTGTACCTGGTGTGGTAACACAGTGACCCTACAGGGATATATATGTTTTTATTTTGTAAACTAAATGACTGTTTTCTCTTACTGTAGGTAGCTGCCCCATCCATGTCCCCTCTACATTTTGTTGAACATTCAAATGAGCATGGGCTGTAACTTGTGGAGAGACTGCAAGTGAGTGATTTACCATTCCTGTGCTCCACTCAGTGGCATCCTCTATAAATTCAGCCTCCAAATATACTTACTGAAACCCTGCTCTAAGTGCTGAGGAGATAATCTGGGTCCTTACCCTTATGTGATCACATGGAAAAACAGATATATGACAGAAGCCAAGAGCAAAGGATACAGAGTGAATGATGGAAAAGAAAGCTATGGAAAAGAAAGCCCAGAGAGGAATGTGGACAGATTCAGTTATAAATAAGATGATGAAGGGTAGAATTGTTTTTGATTGCTGATATTTGACAGCAGAAAGTTTGAAGCCAGACCACTGAAAGTGTCCTGGTTCATTTGGGGACCTAGGTTTCCAGGGAAGAATGAGGAGATTCCCTTGGTGGAAACTAGGAGAGTGAGAGTGCTGTATAGTGAGAGTTAGAGGTGTAGGGAGAGTGAACAGTGTCATTTCTTAGCAGTGGATCCTTGTAAAGGCTTAGATGTGTACGTCTCATGTGATGAAGTCCTGTAGGGTTTGAGAAAAGGATACATTACCACAAAGCAATATCACTGTCCAGAGGGAAAGTTCTAGTCCCTGTGAGGTTCCAGGGCTGCAGGCAGAGCACATCAACAATGAAATCTTGAAGAGGATACTGGGCTCTCTTCAGTAATTCAAGGCTCCTTAAATATCCTGCGTTTTTTCTTTGTGTGTTCTTTGCAGTGGGATCCAAATTTGAAAAGGAAAAAGCCTTCCTCATTTATGACTATTGTACCATTATATTTGCACTATCCTCATATTGATGAGGCTGATAAAAATAGAAAATTGTAAAAGGCTCTGATATCAAAGACAGAGGCCTCCTGTATGAAATCATTTTGTCCCATGACCTTTTCTCTTCCACCTTCCCTCCCAAGGACAGAGAAATCTTGCACAATCTTTTTTTCCAAAGTCTCTGTATTTCTTTCATTGCACCTCTTACAATGGACAGCTAAGTCCCTGCCTTGACTCTGCTGTCACTAAGTTTGCAATTAAAATAGCAAGCTCAAAAAAAAAAGAGATGAGACTGTGCTTAGACTGTGTATTTTACCTTCATTCCCTTAGAGTCTTTTCCAGTGTGTTTCACAATTGACTAAGTAAAGCCAGAGAGAAGCTAGGGTGCTACTGCAATAATTTTAAAAGTGAAATGATTGTTTCTCCTTCCAGGACAGTAAGAGAAACTGTTGAAGTAGACTCCAAATAGGTCCTATGTTAAGAATCCAATTATTCTGGTGAAAAGGATATGAACTGGGTTAGATTTATAGAAAATTCCAGAAAAAATTTATGAAGCCTTTGCTTGAACTAAGAAAGGATGATTTTTCTATTACATGACCCTCAATCTGTATAGCACCAGTACTTACCTGAGAGTTACTCTGTAAGGATCAGATATGTGAATTGGATTTCTTCAGCCTATTCAGTTACTGTCTGAAACATGCTTAGTGTGTAGCAAGATAACATTTTACTGGTGTCTCTACAGTAACTGTGTAGGATAAAGAACAGCTATTCATATTCTGCAGTGCTGTATTACGTTGTTTTAAAAATTGTATTTGTATTGTATAACATTCTGACCTTGCATCATGTAACATGTGATAATAAATTATTTCAAAAAATAACTGCCATTACGTGAGATATGCAGTGCTCTAATAAAGTAACAAGACATTGAAACGTTTGTTTCTGATTGACATTGAATTTTACTATGCTTATTTATTAATATAATATTACTGTTTTCCACTGTATATTTTAAAGAAAATTTGTCGTTCTCAATTTTAAAAAATTTAAGAGTTTCCCTTACATAAATATCATTTATAAAGCATAATATCAATTGACTGCTTTGCCAACAAACCCTGGCATAGTCTGTCTAAATCATAGAAATGCATACAAATTAGAACAATATAAAATCACATCTTAAAACTAACAGGAAAGTTGCAAGAGATCATAATAAATATATGAAATTGAAAAGATATGTATATGATGACAGATGAGCCCAGACAACATATTGAACAATACATGCTTATTAAAATCTTGATTTGAAATACAAAGAAAAATAACAAGGAATACCTATAAAATGGATTATAAAACATAGGTATCAAAAAATAAAGAAATAGTAATTTGAGGTAATATTGATTTAGGAGAAGAAATAACTTTGTGAAAGATTCAGAAATTTGAATAATACACTACATATTTACACGATACTTACAAAATAATTGTTTGAATTAGTAATATATCAATAAATTCATAACTTTAAAAATAGAGATGTTGCACTTTAGACAGTACCAATAAATATAATTTTACAAAAAGTAAAACTTTTCAAAAAATAAATAATTTAAACAACCACATGCTGGGGTTAAAGTAATATAATAAAAGATTAATAAGTTGAAATAAAATGTTTACTTAGAAAAGGAAACTATATAATATCAAATAACCTGAAATATAGAAGAGAAGTTTAAATATATAGTTATAGAAATATAAATACAATGTTAGAAATGAGGTTTTATTTCTCTATTGACCTAAATTAATTCAATGCAACATATTCAAAATTCATTCTAAATGCTTCTTTTAATCAAAGTACTCTCATTAAAATATAATGTAAATGATGCTTAAAGTGAATTCTGTAATTTATTTTTCCATAACATTACAAATCTAAAGACACCTGGTGAAAGGCAAATAAAGAGGAGGCTGAATATACTTTGCATGTCACATAAAGTTATGGTTTTGGCATGGTTAGCAAATATGGAGCTAAAAGATATTACCATATGCAGATTTTCAGCTTGGAGAAATCAGTATTTTAGTTTCAAAGCATTGCACAATGACAGTGTTAATTGGGCTCCGATACTGAACATATATTCATCCCATTGATTTCAATTACAAAGAAATTATTAGATGATAAACTTTAAAATGAATACAGAAAGCAGTGAAGATCACACAGGAAATGTCAGAACTCATATTCAATAATGTGTGTTAATAACCAGTTATCTAGAGGAATATGCACAACACTTTCAATAATTGCTATGGTGTATCTCTTTGCTATGCTAGTTTTCATTATTTTCCAAATTGTCTACAACATTAACATGTACCACTTTCTTATAATTTAGATCTATTTCAGTATATTGTTTTATTCTGTATATAAAGTTGCAAACTAATGGCTTCTGTTATTCTGGTCTAGCTATTTCTGTGTTTGTCTATTAAACTAACCAAGAGAAATTGTAAAATATGAATGTTCTTCAAAAATTATTATGTACTAAACTGTGGGGAGAATCCCAGTCTTTTGTCTGACATACAGCTGCTAAAAGTTTTTCCCACTAGTCTTGATAAAAAAAAACTACACATAGGCATATAATTGTTAAGATTCCTGAAATCCAATAGAAGAACAAAGTTCTACAAGCAGTTAGAGAAAAGAAACAAATCACATACAAAGGAAAGCCCATCAGAATCACAGCAGACTTCTCATTCCAAACCCTCAAGGCAAGAAGAACTTGGAGTGACATATTGCAAGCCCTAAAGGAAAGCAGCCTCCAACCCAGATTAATGTACCCTGAAAATCTATCTTTCAAAATTGATGGAGAAATAAGATACTTTCATGACAAAGAGCAACTTAGGAACTTCATGAGTACCAAACAAACACTCCAAAAAATTTTAGACAAAAATCCTAGAAAAAGACAGCAAGGACCACAATCCCAGGAAGCCCAGCAGAATGAATCCACCAGGCACAACAAGAATTTAAAAGCAAAGGGGGGATAATCCAACAAAAAGAAAAAGCCATGACAATGATAAGTTAATATGCATCAGTTATAACCGTCATTAATGGTCTCAACTCACCAATCAAAAGAAATAGACTGGCAGAATGGGTCGAGAAGAAGGTCCAACAATATGCTGCATACAAGAAAAACACTTAATTCATAAAGAAACTCACAGACTGAAAGTTAAATGGTGAAAAACAACACTCCATGTGACAGGTCCTAAAAAAAATGGAGGAGTAGCTATCCTCTTTGCATATCAAGTGGATTTCAAACCCAGATTAAGAGATACAAAGAAGGACACTACATCCTTGTAAATAGAACAGTCCAAGAGGAAGAGATGATGATTATAAATATCTATGCACCAAACACTAGTGTGCGTTCAAATATATAAAACAAATATGATGGACATGAAAAATCATAGAAGCAATAATAAAAAAGTAGTGGGGGACCTCAGTACTCCACTGTCACAAATAGGTAGAACAACTGGACAAAAAAAGCAATGAAATATTAGAACTCAATCTAACTCTTGAACAATTGAACTGAACAGATGTTCACACAGTGTTCCACCTCACAAACTCAGAATACACATTCTGTTCAGCTGCACATGGGTCATTCTCAAAAACAGACCACTTACTTGCTCATAGAACATATTTAGTTAAGGGCAAAGGAATTGAAGTTATCCCCTGTATATTATCAGACCACAGTGTGATGAAATTGGAGATCAATAGCAAAAGAAACCACAAAAATTTCATAAACACATGGAAATTGAAATCCACACCTATGAATAACCAATGGGTTACAGAGGAAATTAAAGAAGAAATCAGTCAGTTCCTTCAATTAAATGACAATGACCATACAACATATCTGAATCTATGGGACACAATGAAAGCAGTCTTAGGAGGGAAATTCATCGCAGTGAATACTCATATTAGGAAAGCAGAGTGAGCCCAATTAAACAACCAGATGCTGAACCTGAAGCTTCTGGTAAAAGAAGACCAGGACACACCCAAAGCTCATATAAGGGAGGAAATTATAAAGATCAGGGCAGAAATCAATGCAATGGAGACTAAGAGAACTATATAAAGACTCAATGAAATTGAGTTGATTCTTCAAAAGAATACACAAAATTGATACACCCTTAGACAAACTTATCAGAATAAGGAAATAAATGCCCCAAATCCGTGCAATTAGGAAAATGAAAAGGATGAAATTACAATGGACCAACCAGAAATCCAAAGGATCATCAATACCTACTTCGGGAACCTCTATGCCAATAAGATGGAAAACACAGAAGAAATGGACAGATTCCTATATACATGTGAATTACCAAAGTTGAACAAAGAAGATCTAAAAATTCTACACAACCCAATATCAATCAATGAAACTGAAAAAAGAAATAAAAAACTTACCAACTAAGAAAAGCCCAGGTCCAGACGGCTTCACTGCCAAATTTTACAAGACATTTAGAGAGGAACTCCTGCCAATACTGTTTAAACTCTTCAATGAAATTGAAAGGGAAGCAATACTCCCAAATTCTTTCCTGGAAGAAAGCATCACCTTGATCCCCAAAGCAGACAAAGACCCAACTGAAAAAGAGAACTATAGGCCAATCTCACTAATGAACATAGATGCAAAAATTATTAATAAGGACCAGGGATTTAACTCAGTGGTTTCTCCACCTGCTGTGCAGGTGCAAAGACACAAGTTTGAGCCCCGGTACCAAAAAAAAAAAAATCCTTTTAAGATACTGGCAAACAATCAGAACATAATCAAGAAGATCATACACCCTGATAATCAAGAAAATCATACACCCATACAAGTGGGATTCATCCCAGGGATGCAGGAATGGTTCAACATATGAATATCAATCAATGTAATACACTATATCAATACAGCCAAGGACAAAAACCATATGATCATCTCAATAGATGCAGAAAAAATATTTGACAAAATCCAACACACATTTATGTTAAAAACCCTTCAAAAATTAGGATAGACGGTCTCGACCTCAATCTGATAAAAGCCGTCTATGAAAAACCAACAGCCAATATCGTACTAAATGGTCAAAAACTGAAATACTTCATACTAAAATCAGGAACAAGACAAGGATGTCCACTATCACCACTCTTGTTCAACATAGTTTTGGAAGCATTATCCATGGCTATTAGACAAGAAAAAGAAATAATAGGAATAAAAATAGGAAATGAAGAAGTCAAATTGTCATTATTTGCAGATGACATGATACTCTATATAGAAGACCCTAATAACTCCACCAAAAGTCTTCTAGATTTAATAACCAAATTCAGTAAAGTAGCTGAATACAAGGTCAACACAAAAAATCAATAGATTTCCTCTACATGAATGACAGACTCACTGAGAGAGAAATAGGGCAAACAATTCTTTTCACAATATCATCCAAAAAACTGAAATACCTAGGAATCAACCTAATGAAAGAAATTAAAGTCCTCATCTCTGAAAACTATAGCACTCTGAAATATGAGATTGAATATGATATTAGAAAGTGGAAAGGCATCCCTTTCTCCTGAGTAGGAAGAATGAACACATTGGAAATAGTCATACTTCCAAAACTGGTATATAGAGTCAATGCAATCCTAATTGAAATCCCAGTAGCATACTTCATGGACAGTCCAAAAATTCACTGAAAAAAGTCCAAAAATTCATTTGGAACAAGAAGAGACCCAGAATAGCAAAAGCAATTCTAGGTAACAGAGACATGGCAGGAGGTATTACAACACCCAACTTGAAACTATACTACAAAGCTACTGTGATAAAAACAGTATGGTACTGGAAAAGAAACAGACCTATGGACCAGTGGAACAGATTAGAAGATGCAGAAACAACTTCAGACACACTCAGCCAACTCATCTTCGACAAAGGAGCTGAACACCCTCACTGGAGGAAAGATTGCCTCTTTAATAAATGGTGCTGAAAAAATTGGGTTTCAACTTTCCAAGACTATAACTAGACCTATATCTCTCACCATGCACTAAACTAAATTTTATATGAATTAAAGATCTAAATATTAAAATAGAAACACTAAACTGGCTGGGAGAGAATTTAGGAAGATCACTTGAAGACATTGATGTAGGCAAAGATTTTATGAACAAAACCTCAGTTGCCCATGAACTAGCACAAACTGTCAACAAGTGGGATCTCTTTCTATGAAAAAGCTTCACACAGCAAGAGAAACCACCAACAGAGAGAAGAGAGACCTCCAAGAGTGTGAGAAAATATTTTCACCAGCTGTCCCTAGACAAAGGTCTACTATCACAAATCTATAAAGAACTTTTAAAAAATCAGACCTCCTTAATGTAAAGACCCAATCCAAAAATGGGCATCTGAAATGAACATATATTTCTCAGACAAAAAATATGAAAAAATGTTCAACATCACTGATCATTAGAGAGATGCAAAAGAAAACTATGCTGAGATTCTATTTCACCCCAGAAAGAATGGCTACTATCATGAAATCAACCAATAACAAATGCTGGCAGGGCTTTGGAAAAAGGAGAACACTGCTCCGCTGCTGGTGGGAGTGTAGACTGGTGCAACCACTGTGGAAATCAGTATGGAGATACCTCAAAGAACTAGGACTGGAAGTCCCATTTGACCCAGCTATTCCCTTGCTGGGTAACTTCCCCAAAGAATTAAAAGAATCATACCACAGTGATATATGTGCACCAACATTCAAAGCAGCACAGTTTGTAATAGTAAAAACTTGGGAGCAGCCCAAATGCCCATCAACTGGAGACTGGATAAAGAAAATGTGGTTTTTTAATACAATGGAGTACTACTCAGCCATAAAAAATGAGAAGTTAGAAACACATCTTGCTAAATGGATTAGCCTTAAGGTGATACTCTAGAGTGAAATAAATAGGACGTGCATGTGTTAAATATTGAAGTTTCTCTAGTATGAGAAAGTGAAAGTGTGAATAAAGACTGAATGATATAATAGATAATATGAAATATGAAGAAAAGTGGCAAAGGGGAAGGAGAAGTGGGAGGGATAAGTGAAAAAAATAAGGGAATGGAATTAATATGAGAAAATGAAAAAATGGAAACAAAGTCTTTGTAAATTGGGCGGGATAGAGGGGTTGAAGGGAAGAAAGGGGAAGGGGGAAAATAAGAACCAAGAGAGATTATGTAAAGGTGCAAATTTCCAATGATGAATGCCATTATATTGTAAAATTAAAATGCACCAATAAAATAAAATTTAAAGAAAAAAAGGATTTCATGAACATAATCTCAGTTGTATGTGATCTAGCACAAATAGTGAACAGGTGGGATCTCATTATTAAAAAACTTCTGGATAGCAAGAGAAACTACTAACAGGATGAAGAGACAACCCACAATATGGAGAAAAAATTTTACCAGATATTCTTCAGACAAAGCTCAGCTATCTAGAATATATAGAGAAGTTAAAAAAAATCAGTCCTCTCAAATTTAAAGACCCAATCCAAAATTGGACATCTGAATTGAACAGACTTTTCTCAGACAAAAAAGTAGAAATAGCAAGTAAACATATGAAAAAATGGTCAACATCACTGGCCATTCAAGGGATGCAAATGAAGATAACATTGTGATTCCACCTCACCCCAAAAAGAATGGCTGCTATCAAGAAATTTACCAATAACAAATGCTGGCTGGGATGTCCAGAGAAAGGAGCCCTTTTCCATTGTTGCTCAGAGTGCATACTGGTTCAACCACTGTAGTAATCAATATGGAGATACCTCAAAAAACTAGGATTAGAGGTCTAACATGACCCAGCTAGTCCTCTGCTGTGTATCTTCCCCAAAGAATTAAAAGAATCATAACACAGCATTATATGTACATTCATATTCATAGCACAGTTTGTATTAGCTAAAACTTGGAAACAGCCCAGTTGCTCATCAACTGGAGACTGGATAAAGAAAATGTGGTTTTGTTTTTGTAAAGTAGAGTAACAGCCATAAAGAATGAGAAATTAGAGACATTCATAGCTAAATTGATGCACATTGAGGCCATACTCTTAAGTTAAATAGACACAGATGTATAAATACTGAATAGTTCCTCCAATGTGAGAAACTGAAAGTGAAAATAAGTATAAAAATAAATATTCTAGATAATGTGAAGTAGGAAGAAAATGTGCAAGGGGGAAGGGGAAGTAGGAGGGGTGGGGAAAGGAATGAAGAGAATGGATTAAATATGAGAAAATTAAAAAATGTAAACAAAATTTTTGTAAATAGGGATGAGTGGGAAGGGTTGATGGGATGGTAAGAGAATGAGAAAAAAAAGAATTAAGATACATTATGTAAAGGTACACATCCTCAATGATGAATGTCACTATATTGTGTACCTAAAATGTACCAATAAAATAAATGAAAGGAAGGAATTCCATTAGTCTGCAAATAGAATAGCAACACTTGCTTTTATCCAGATTTCTGTCACATGGAGTTTTGTTTTCTATCTTTTGACTTTCACTCAGAGGATAAAAGCCCTTTTGATTGATGAATTGAGGCCATTGTCATTGATGGTTATAACTAATATGTATTGACTTACACTTTTTATGATATTTTCTTGTTGTTATCTCTTTCATTTTTTTATTTTGGACCATTTTCCATTAAATGTCTTTCCTTATCCAGTGGGCTCATTTTACTGGGCTTCATAGGGTTGTGACCATCATTGTCTTTTTCTAGGATATTGTTTAGAATTTTTTGGTGGTGGTTTGATATTTGTGAAGTTCCTCAGACATTCCTCATGGTGAAAATATGTTAGGGCTACCTGCTCCCACTCCTCCAACCACTCAGGAGCTTTCCTATCAATAAATATCTTCCTACATTTAACCTCCATCATTCCTAGGACTCATTCTTCAATTTCTAGAGAACAAAAACTCAGTGTATCAAACAGTTACCAGGTTGGGAGATACGGCATTTCATATTTCATCTTTCCCATGGTACTAGTGGAGGTTCAACTGAGATAATAATTAATAGGAGGTAAGCATTTATTTTTATTGATTGTTAAATTATATTAAGTATCTAAAATTGTTATTCTTGTTTGTCACTACTTGTGCCTCTTGTAAATGCTTTGAGTTCTTATATATTGTCATTTTGTTAAAACGATGATGTTTCTTTAAAAGGATATTTTACTTTTGTAGACAAGGTTTTATGTTTCTGTTCTATATTGATTGCTTGATTGAATTGTTAGACAATGCTTGGGAAAAGTAATGTTAGAGTGCCATCTAATGACCTGTATCAGTAATTACAAGTACATTAGAAAATGTAGTAAAATCTAGTTTATAGCTGAAAATATGTGTGTATTGATAAAATGTGGGACCCCAGCTGTTAATTAATAAGGCACTAATCCAGCAGCTGCTCTTCAGGCTTGGGAGATAGGTTTCACTAAGCAGGCTCCCCCAACCATTCTCTACACTCTAAAAAAAATGTTGAGCCAGCTCTGCCTCAGTTTCCTTTCTAGTCCAATCTTTCACTTGTGGGGAGGCAGTCCTAGCTCTTGAGATTCCACACTCTTGCCTTTCCAGGCTAACAGTGATGACCCAGGGTCAAGTTGTCTCAATAACTCACTGAGAGCATGAGAAGAAATGACCTCCTTTCCTGGTCTCATTTCCAATCACTCCTGCCAATCTTCTACTCTCCTTTATAGGGGCATGTAAAGTCAGAAAGGATCTCTGAAGACTCAATGTCTTCCTCCTAAGAACCTTTAAGTTAAATCCTTAGAAAATGAGCATTCTTGCCAAAGCTGAAGATAGGGAAGTCATTTCAGATCAGGAAAAATACCCTAACTCTCCATTAGTTGAGATATCAAGATTTTGTCCTTCCAGGAGAGCATGTGGATGTGATAACTCTGCTTAGTGCTCTGGACAACAGTTTTCCTTGGGGGACTACACCTGAGACCCCATGGAAAGAACCAACTTCTGTGTGAAACCAGAAGGAGCTATTCCTGTAAGCACAACACTTAAGGGACCAAAACACATTTAGTTTAGGGAAAATCCTCTCTCTCTCTCTCTCTCTCTCTCTCTCTCTCTCTCTCTCTCCTCTCTCTCTTTCTCTCTCTTCATAGGTCTGGTACTTATCATTTATGTATGAGAAAACACTTTGGCCAATAAATTTTAGACTAAATGGTGGCAATACAGGCAGATAGATTCCTTTCTGGAGACAGATCTCTGTGTGTGAATCTAGTAGAAACTGGAGTGACACCTGAGAGTTAATGGCCAGGGCTTCTCTATGGCAGATGCTTGAAGGTCCCCAGTGGAAACTGGCCCCTGACAGCCCAAATGGGTAATCAGTAGAAAAATCTTTGCATAACTATTGTCCCCTAACTGGACTCCTCACTGAGGTAAAAGGTAAACTTTCCAGTCATCAACAGATATCCTCTGTATCAGAGAGACCTGAAATGATGCTGGCAGGGCCCTTTCTCAAGCCTCCATTAAGAGTTGAGCTGCAGGAAGAGACTGGTCTCTCTCTCCTAGTAAGATAGACATGTTTAGAAAACAGTAACTCAGTAGAGGTTGATTGACAAAACTTTAATAGGCTAGAAACTCCAAAACTTTTGGGAATTAACTTTAGAACTCTTTGGCTGCTTTTCTGCTAGACCACACCTCTCTAGGAGGCCTTAGATGGAACAGCTAACAGAGAAACTGTTTGCATTTGTGCTTTGCTAACTAGGAATAAAAGGGATCTCAACCAGCTTTTCTCTTCCTCTCTGTGCTTGTGGAAACCTGATGAATGTGCCTTGTGAACTTTGAACAATGTGTAGTCTTTGTCTTGCTGCTGGAAGTTACCTAGGTGGTCAGACAGCATAGCTGTCTTTGTGGTTTTCTTCATGGGTGAAGATCCTGTGATGCTTTGGTCTGCCTCTGTCTCTAAAAGTGATTTTTTTTCAAAGGAAAAAAGCCACAGCCCTTTAATCTATCTGCCTCATTCACTCTCAAAGATTTAGAAAACAATGACTTAGATACTTTTGATTATTGGTTTGGCTAACAATATTTCCTTCCAAAAGACATGATTTTACAACTAAAATCAATTATATCTTGAGCTTTGAAATTTATATGGTAGTAAAAACACAAGTTCCCTGGGGAAGGTAAGGTTGCACGCTGGTAAAGGGTGGCTACTCCAGTCTAATTTACCTTCTGGGCTCTCTCCAGATGAAAGCCCCATGTGCTGGAGCTGTGATCCTAGAGGATGCCCTAGGAGCATAAGGAATCAATCAGAATCACAGGGAAGCCTTGTTTCTGTTTGTTTTTTCTAGAATGTGGGAATGCCAAGTAAAAGTCTCTTACTCCTTTGGAATATACTTTTAAACCCTGGCATAAGTTCAATCCTCACATACTGAGGAAGAAGAGCCTAACATTCTTCTGCACCCCTGCATGGCCTGCCTATCCTCTAGAGCCAGGATGGAATTCAGAAGGAAGTATTAATTTTGATGCCATTTCACAACTAGAATTATACTGTAAAAAGAGGGAAAATGGTCAGAATTACCTTATGTCCAGATCTTTCTTTTCATTAGGAGAAAATCCTGATTTGTGTTCAAAGTGTAAATATAAGCTGCAGGAAGATCAGACTCTTCTGATCCTTATCATTAAACCTGAAGCTTTCTGCCCTTTCCTTTTAGATCTGGAAGACAAAGTTTCTAAGCCAATCCCAGTGAAATCTCCACCTACTATCAAAGTTGAAGTTTTTCCCACTTGCCCTTTAGAGCCTGAGAACCCTCCTTCTTATACTTTAAAATTTAAGTGTCAAATTCTCAAACCAGCTGCAATTTAAAGCTCTACAGAACTATATCCACCCATAGCTAATTTTGTTCAAACCCCTTAAAGACAATATCCTTTTCCAGAAGTACATGGCAAATATGGGACTACCTATGTTCTTTTTCTCTCAGTGATCTAAGACAGGGCAAATGAGATCTAAAAGATTTCAGATGATCCTGATATGAACACTGAGGTCTTTGGAGAACTTACTCAGATCTATGGACTAGATTAGAAAGATATAATGTTGCTCTTAAATCAAACATTTATTTCTAATGAGAGACAAGTAGTATTACAAGCTGCTACTACACTAGAGACAAATATCTTAATTTTAGAAGTGCAAAAGACAGGCAGCCAAGGGAAAAACTGGTTCCTCCTGGAACACAAGCAGTTTCTATACAAGGCTCTACTGGCCTGTCAATCAGATAGATTAAAATAGAAGCCATTTTCAGGCATGTATTCTGGAAGATCTAAGAAAGATGAGAACTAAGCCCTTTAATTATTTTAAATTGTCAACTATTTATCTGGAAAAAGATGAGGACATCCCTAGATCCTGATTTGATAAAAGAAAATACTATATTTTTTTCCAAAGTCACAGTCTTATAATATGTAGGTAAGATAATACTATGTGTCTCCTCAGAAGAGCTCTCTAGCCAAGACTTCAGCTCTGCTGAATTTTCTAAACAGACAGGGGTTATAAGGTTTCTAGATCTAAGGCACAACTTTGTGGCCTTGAGGTAAAATATTGAGGCCTTATTATATCTAAGGGAACCCAAGGTGGGGAAGGAGGAATTAAACCAATTCTTTCCTTTCCACAGCCCAAGACTCTAAAGAAGCTAAGCACATTCCTGGAAATTACAGGCTTTTGTGGCCTTCAGATAACAGGATAGAGTGAGATTGTGTGACCCCTCTATTAGCTTATAAAAAACACAAAAGACAGTCATATTTTTAACCTGGGAATCTAGTTCCCAGACAGCATTCCAGAAGCTCAAATAAGCACTTCTAAGTATCTACCTACAGGACACCATTTCATTTTGTATGTAAATAAAAGGTGAGACATGGCTTTGGGAGTGTTTCTACAAGATCAGGGAGCTGCTCAACAGCCTGTAGGGTATTTAAGTCATATATTAGATATTATATATTCAAAATACTTTACTTTAAAAAGGCCTAAACAATATACTTGGGACACCTTTATTCTCTTTCAAGAGGCAAAAAACAGCCATTCAGGTTCTTTGATTATTGCTTTGATTTTTCTGCTTGATAATTCAGTTGGAGTCAATTATAGCTTTTGTGCTAGTGACACATTTTGGTAAGGATTGCAGATTCACTCTGGAAAAGCTCCTGATCCTAAATTTCCTTCTATACATGAGATGGCTAAGATGATATTTTTGTGCCATACTTAAAGGCACTTTTCTGTCCCTTTTCCACTGCCCTAACCCTGAGGGAAAATAAAGTTCTCAACAGGGGTTGATGTGAGGCACTTCACTCTTCTGTGACTGCTGGATTTCAAGACAAAGCTTCCAGAATGGTGAGTCTCTTGGAATCCTTGCAGAGTAAAGCTGACCTTCATTTATCTCTGGGCCATATAGAAAACTGGTCTAGGTTTAATCCTCAATCTCTCAAGAAAAAATGTAAAAGTTTTAATCCAGATTTATCTGCCTTTCAGCCCTTATGCAAAATTAGAAAATGATAAGAACAGGTAACCTGGCTCTGGCCACTTCCTTGCACCTCTAGTCAGCTGCCACTGGCACTGGATGAGATAAAGCCTAAGGGACACCTTAGATTGGGCACAGAAGAGGGATAAACAGGGATGCCTTCTTATCCTTTGTTCTTTTTTTTTCAAAATGGTAAAAAGTGTCATAGGTAGACATCTGTAGCACAGCAGGTTGGAGGCTTGAGAGGCCTTCTTCCCTCACTGTTTAGAATTCATACTTAGCTTCAGAGAGTATCACCTAGTCTCTTCTATACCCAAACCCAGCCTGAGTGCCCCCCCCTGAGATATTTAACTGTTTGTCCCTTTAGAGGAAACAATTACAGGTGGCTATCAAACAACTATAGCTATAAAAACAACAGTGAGAAGCCTGGGTAGCTGGGTATTCTATTCAGATAAGCTGCCAGCATAAGGCTTGTCTTAAAACCACCTTTGCTTTCACAGGCATAGAATATTTTTATTCCTTAATTCTTACTGCAAGAGATTTCTGTTAATCTACAAAGTTCTGACTAGTCTTATTTATAGTTATAAACCTAAAAATTATAAAAGTTATTATATGTCAACTTGGCCAAATACATCTAAATGCACCTTTGTTTATAAACAAGTTGTCTTATGTGTGTGTCTGTCTGTTCAATTTGTTAAAAATGTAAAAGACTATTCCATAGCAAGATAGACATGTGTTACAAAGAAAATGACATCATGATTGTCATGCTAAAATATTATGTGTAGCTCTTGATCTTAAGTTTCTCTATAATATACAACTTTTGGCTGCTAACATTCTGCAGGGATTAATCTACTAAAACAACCATGGTTGGTAAGAAATAACAGCCCTCTAAATGTGCTTTATATTTCAAAAGTGCTTGATGTTTTAACTATTATAATAGTTAACCTCACTGTTCCTACTGAAATATTTATGTCACTGATCTTCTCTCCTGGGTGTTCAACAACTAAAGTTTGGAGACCAAAACTAGAAAGGTAACTAGGCTATGAGGTCAGGCAATATTTTTGTCCTGGCACCTGAAGGTCAACAAAAATCCAGGAACAAAGGAAACTTTCCTACAGGGTTCTATATCTTTGGTAAGTCACTCAACCTATAGAGCAGGGAGATTGCTGGGCACCAGAGGACAAATTTACTATGTGCCAAATGAGGGTCACAAAGAGGGAAAAGTCTCCTATGCTTTCGCTGAAACATGGTAAAGCAAGGCTGTGACCCATCCTCACAGCTGACACTGACAGAGGAGCTGAGAGGCTCTATGCATGGTTCCAAAGTCATGCCTGAGGAGGCTTAGCTGACTTTGATAGGCTGCCATACTCCAGTCATATAAATGGAACCAGTGACAAAAGTGCTAGAATTCTTTTATTGGGACCTTGTAAACAACTCATAACTGTTAAATTACTTCTCTAATGGATTCTGAAGTTCCCTGGGACTTCTTTTTATCCTCCCTGTGGAAAACAATTACTAGCTCTTCCTGGTGGAAGCATCTGTTTGCTATAGTCATAGTATTCATGTTGATCTTATTGTTTGTCCCATGTGTAGTTCACTGTCTTTCTGGCCTTGTCTCCTCCAGACTCAAAGCTATATGCCTACCCATGATGGAAATGTGTGATGCCTATTGAGGACCTTTAGATAGAACTTCTGAAGGGTACCCCTGACTGCCAACCACAACTATGACCCTCTTCAGCCTGAAGTAGCTCAAGCAGTCATTCCCCCTTGCCCCCTCACAGCAGTGTGAGATACTTCTTCAGAAGGGGGGAATATGATAGATAGATGACCTAGGTAGAAATATTATAAGCAGTCAGATAGGGCTAAGTCCTCAAGAAGGCTGGGACAAAGATGAAACAAACCACAGCACAACATCAATTAGACTTCCTGGCTGTACACACAGAAAGGGACAGAACAACCTAAGCCAAGGGGATTTGCTCTAATTTAATTGGGGGCTCTTGGTATTGTAGACAGCTAAGTTAGTTATAGATATTACAGCTGGTTATACAGGGCTGGGCTTTCAGCATGGAAGACAATTGTGGACCAAGGCACATTCACTGAAGACCACAATTGTAAAAGGAGAGAAACTCCACACACATGCTTCTCCTGCAGATAAATAGAAGTGACTGATATTCTAAATAGGTATCAATCACCTGGGTGGGTAATCAAGGTCTTAATCCATTCTCTACAGGAAATAGTCTTGACCCCAACCCTTAATGAAAATACTTGTACACTTGCTATGTGACTTGCTTCCCAATTGGACCACCATTACCTAAGTGACTATACTTGTAACCTTATAAAATGTTTATGGCTCTGTCCCATGTTGTACCCATGTGGGTTTCTCCTTATAAAACTTTTCTGTAAAGTGGGATCTTTGGATTGGGACCCCTCCTTCCCCTCAGGAGCTTTCCTATCAATAAATATCTTCCTACTTGAAAGCAAAGAAAGTATGGTTTCTCCATCAATTTTGAAAGATAGTTTTGCAGGGTACATCAATCTGGGTTGGAGATTGTTTTGTTTTAGGGCTTGAAATACTACATGGCCTCTTCTTGACTTAAGAGTTTGTGTTGAGAAGCCTGCTGTGAATCTGATGGGCTTTCCTTTGTGATGTCTTCCTTTTCTTGGTTTTTAATATTTGTTGTTCTGTTGGGTTTCTGGAATCATGACTATTACATGCCTAGATGGTGATTTTTTTTTATCATGGCTAATTGAAGTCCTATTTGGCTGACTTATTTGTATGTCAAATTGTTTTACCCTGTTTGGGATGTTTTCTGCCATTGTGTCTATGAACAATTTTTTTTATGTTGGTTGCACAATCTCCTGCTTTTTCATTGACTGCGAGCAGTCTTATGTTATTCTTTGCATTATTGAGCAGGTGCTGCATTGATTTCTTGTGGTTTCTTCCCATTTTAAAGAAATCATTCTTTTTTCATGGTCACTAATAGCAATCTTTTCTTTTATATCTGATATTCTGTCCTCACACTGGCTCATTCCCCTCATATACTTTTAGTGGAGTCCTTAATGTTCTAGATATTTGTTTGAATGTATTTAGTGGGTTCCATTTCTTGACTATGCTGGGCATTGATGGTTTTCATCATGTTCTCTTTTTTTCCCAGTACCAGGAATTGAGCTCAGGACCTTGCACTTGCCAGGCAAATATGGTACAACTGAGCTAAATCACCAGCTCCATCGTGGTCCTGAGGTCCTCTTTTTTAATCTGTTTCTGTTCTAGAGTCATTAAGAATGTCTTTCATTCTGGTCCCCGTCTCTTTTTTTCTTTTTGGTAATGGGATCCAACTAGGGACCTTGTGCTTGTGAAGCAGGTAGTGGAAACACTGAGCTAAATCCCCAGCCCTCTGGTCACCATCTCAGTAATAATCTGGGAGATTATTTCAGTTTTGATTTTTTTTCTAGAGCCTTGTTCATCCATTTTGTTATTTCTCTTGTTAGTAGTTCAGGTAGTCCAGGTAGTTGACTTTTGGGATGTTCCACTTTGGTGTCCCCTGATTTTTGTCTTTGCTGAGCTGGAAGTCTGGGTTTTGCTCGTTTAGATGTATTCTTGTTTTTGTAGTTGATGTTTTTGATTTAATTCCTAGGTTGACACTTGTTTAGTGGTTATTGTATCTTTATTGCTAGTATTTAGAACCCTTAGGGAATTATTACTTCTAAGAGGAGTCTTTCAGGTATAGCTGATCTTTGGGCTTTGAGTCTGCAATGACCCTTAGACAATCTTGGTTTTTGTATACAAGGAAGGACAATTGACTAGAACAATCATGTCACCTTGGCCTAAGTAATACAATCAGCATCAACAATAGCATCAAACGCACCTTAGAAAATGAGAAATTGTGCTAACTCAATCTGATACCTATAAGTGCATGAACTAGGCTGGTGGTTATATATCCAAAACAAAGGACCAAACACAAATATGTTTGCAGTATATAAGCCTTCAGTATACGAATTTACCCTCTAAGATCATTACTTAGGGGGAGTTGGAAGGATAGAAAAGTTAGGAGAGGGAAAGCTTAGAAATAGGGCTAGAGGACACAGGAAGATCATGAAAGGTTTGGAAAACTGGTGAGCACAGGAGGAAAAGAGAGAAGGAAGGTACAAAAGTAAGAAGACAACAAAGTAACAGCAACAGGAAAACTAGAAACTGTATTAACTCTGCTATAAAATTAGGACAAATGAAGGAAAAATGTAGGACAAAAACAGGAACAAGAAAGGAAAGAAATGAAGAAGAAGAAGAAGAAGAAGAAGAAGAAGAAGAAGAAGAAGAAGAAGAAGAAGAAGAAGAAGGAGGAGGAGGAGGAGGAGGAAAGAAAGAAAGAGAAAAAATGTCCCTTTTAAGGCATTTCTCTGCTGTCACTGGTATACAAGTACAGCAGCAGCATGCAGATCCAAGTTGATTAATCTCAGTGAGCCAGCTATAGTAGACTGAGATTAAGGCTGGTTTCTGGCAGCAAGGCCAGAACCAAGTTCCTTGACCTCATACTGTTTTGAACTCTGCAATGTTCTCCAGCAGGTTGAAGCTGTGCTTCCTCCGCAGTGAGTCCAGTTCCAGTAGGAGATGCTGGTCCCGCAAACTTACCAAATTCTGCAGTCCACAGGGTCTTTATTACAGTGAATGTCTTTGCTCTCCCGGTGTGCTTCAATTTTCAACAATGAGTTTCATAGAGGCCCTTTCTCTGTAGCTCAATATTGCACTATCTTCTGGAGCTCATAACAGTGGTCTTTCTGGTCCCAGGTGCCTCTGCTATGGTGAAGGTCCAGTGACAGCCCTTGCAGTCTGGACAGGCAGTGCTCACCCTTCATCATCCCACACTCAAATTCTTTATTCTTGATACAATTCTTTCTTCAAAGAATAGTGGGTTATAGTCTATTATAACCATTATGGAAACAATGTAGCAATTCTTCAAAAAGCTAATGAGAATTTATATTTGACTTAGCTATACCTCTTATGAATATCTTTCTCAAAGAGTTAAAGACATCAAATTACATTGATATATGTGCTATAGGACTATGTGCTATGGTATAATGAAACTACAAAATACTGAAGAAACAAATCAAAAGATATCAATTCAGTCAATCTTGTTAAGGGATTAAAAATATCTGCACCCTAAAATATCCTACAAATAGTTACAATGAAAATTGGTTTGTAAGTACACTGAGGTTTGAGATGCACATATCATTGTGCATTTTTATAACAACTAAATATTCAGGAAGTTTATTAAAAATTAGAATCGGTGAACACATATTTTAGCAATCACATAAGACCCCCTAATAAAACTGATCATCAGAATTATGTAGAATTTTTGATAGATTATGAGATCCTCTGTCACCCATATACTCACACCCTTCCTCCATTACCTGCATAAAGACACAGTCATTTGGTACAAGTTGTACATTTTGCTGCTCTATCCCAAGTGTGGAATGTAGAGCTCAGTGCTCTTTAATAAGAGCTTCATGCAGCAAAGCTATCTCAGGAAAAACTGGCAGCAAAACAATATATCCACCATCATGGTGCCTTGAAATGTTTCCATGTGATTAATTCTCTCCATTGCTCATATTGAAAGTTGAATCATTCAAACTTACAGGAAAAAAATGTTATTTTTTATATTGCCATGCTTTTTAAAATTAATATCAAGAATGTCCTGAAACTTTAAGAATCTGAAGCTTGATTATAAACAAAGATACCTAAAATTTTTATTATTGGCAAAATTTCTCCTAAAACGAAATACTAACTGAATATTTCCAGGTTGAAAAAGGTCACATTTGTGATAGAAAGCATCACAAATTGTTGGCACATATTCACAATTTGTATTTTAAAGCAACAACAGTGAAAGTATAAAAAAGACTTTAAAATATTTTGTTTCAGAGTCAGGTGTTCTGGCCAGGCTTCATGCTGGATACTGGAATTTAG
Organism: Heterocephalus glaber; assembly: GCF_000247695.1. Next base: position 196,796 of record NW_004624856.1, on the reverse strand, counting down.
GATTAACTAAAAGATAGGAAATTTTTAATCTCTATCTTACCCTGCTTTGAGTCTATCATTTCAATTCCTAGGAAAATTGAATACAGATATAGACAAACAGTCTCCAATGTAAGGGCAAAAGTCTCTGTACATTAATGTACATGTAAAACACTGGAAATACTGATCAGTCATTCTCTCTGGCATATGTAAGGGTGATTTTTCTTTAATTAAATTTATTGGGACCTTAACCATCATTCTTATGATAGACTGTGCAGCTCCAGAGATGCTGTGAGGATAATAACTACATAGAAAATGATTTACAGAAACTTATCCTCTGGGGAAAATATCATAAATGTATAACCTGAGGCAAAATCAGCAAAAAGGAAAATTCAAATTGGGACACAAATAAAATATGTAAAAATTTTCATTAAAATCTTGATCAATATCTGGAAGGGAGGCTAATACAAGAGATGCATAGAATCAAAATATATTCTATGGATCTATGAAAATATAACTGAATCCCAAATTTATATAAAATTAATGAGCAGTATTAAAAATATAATTTTAAAAAACTACCTGCAACACAGGTGAATTTGGGAAATGCATGGTTTAGCAGATGCCTTTTCAGTTGACATCTGAACTGACAAGAAGTTGAAAATTAGTTCTTGGCTTTTCTTACTTCTAAGGTTTTTGATTACTGACTTAGCTTTATGCTTTATTGATCTGCTTAGGCATTCTTTATCTTGTTCATTTGGGCTTGTTAGGTGTTATGTTTCCAGTACCAAGTGCAGTTCTTGGATGTAATGGACATATGTTTATTTGGGACCCAAAATTATTCAGAATAATCCCTTATGATCTTTATCATTTCTCAAGTTTATATTGTATTGTGTGTTCTTGCTTTTCTCATTTTATTTATTTGAATTTTCTCTTGTGTATTAAAATTAACTAAGAACCTGTCAATTTTATTGTACCCTCTTAGAAGACCAACTTTTGTATTCTTGATTTTTTGTTGTTTTGTATTAAATACTTGATTTGTCACTGGACTAATCTGTATTATTTCCTTATCTCTGCTAACTTGGAGCTGATTTGTTCTTTTTCTCATTCCTTTTGTGTAAAATATGATTATTTTTGTGAGATCTTTCTTCTTTTTTAACCTGTCAGTTTTTATTACAGTAAACTTTCCTCTCTGTACACCTTTCCAGTGTCCCATGTATCTGGTAAAAAGTGAAAGTAAAAAATATCAGAAAATCATAAAACAATATCAAGCAAGGAAGAAAACTATGAAAAAGGAAAAAGTGAAGAAAGTATATCAATGATGTTTTCAAATGAAAACATAAAAATGGCCAATAGATACATGAAACTGTTCTCAATTTGACTAGTCAGCAGGAAAATACAAATCCAAAGACCTTCAATATATCACCTTATATCTGTTAGAATGGCTATTGTGGAACACACCCCAGATAACAAATGTTAGTGAGGAAGAAGAGAAAAGACAGCCTTGTGCACTCTTGTTGGGACTCTAATTCGGTACAGTGAGTATAGACAACAGTACGGAGGGTCCCCCAAAACAGAAGTAGAGTTACCATACCACTTGGGAATCCTGATTCTGTATATTCATTAAAAGGGAAAAAAAAGGACCTTGTACAGATCTGTACTTCCATTTCCATAGTGGTGAAATTCACAAGAGCCAACATCTGAAAACAGCAATGTCTATAGGTCAATAAATGGGTAACTAGAATGACATATATGTAATGTATGTATAACTATCATTCAATTATATTGTATATTATAATATATGATAAGCTGGTAGGTAATATATAATACAGTATAATGGTCCAAAAATGCTTCTGTTTGTGAACAATTAAGTTAAGGAATGGAAGCATTCTGCAAAATTTTGCTTCTTTTCCTAATTCTGTATAGGTAGTGGAACACAATCATGGCCATCTTCCCCAGAATCATGGAAGACATTAAGTGTGTGAACCCAGGTAACACTGATAGATATTGTCATATTAATTACAATAATCATAAACTACTTATATGATAAAATACTTTATTGTATACATTATTTATAAAATGAATATATGGAATATTATTTACCCTTAAATAAAAATGATATGCTGTTATTATGATACTATAAGTGAACCTGAAGGATATATTACTGTAAGTATGCCTTATAATGACTTATCTCATTTATATGTGGGATATAAAATAGTCTCAGAAAAAAGGGGAGAAGAACTTTGCCTATCAAACCCTGCAAGATTGGATATATAAGCAAAATGATTGCAACATTTTACATACAGCATAGTAGCTGTAGTTAAGAAGACTATACTGTATATCTGAAATTTGATAAAAGATGATATTGTTTACTTAAATTGGCTGAAATGGTTGACCTTAAATGTTCTAGCTACAATAAGTGAAAGAAAATATTGATTAACTGATGTGATATATGTATTAACTCAATTATGATGATTATTCCATAGTACATACACATATCAAAACATCAAGAGTATGCTCTCAGTATATGTGATTCATTAATAGAACTGGAAAAAAAGAAAATAATGCTAAGGGTACTACAAATATAAGGCTACTTCTCAAAACAACATTTCTTTGCAGTTTTTTTTCCTGCAGAATATATTCCAGTAGAGATTGACACAATATTAGGTTTCAAATTCACTTGGGTCATTTCATTACTAAATGTTTGGGGAATTTTTTAATGTATATTTTTGTTATCAATTTATGATCTACTTCCTCACTCTCACTTATGTCTTCTATATGATTTAAGTCCTTTGAGATGTACAGCAATGTATGTTATGACCCCATGTGCTGTCTATCTGGGTGAATGTTCCATGAGAACAGGGGGATGTATAGAGAAATCTCACATCTGTTTTCTCTTATTTGTTTCTGTGCCAATACACATTCCATCAATGGTCCCTTGAAAATGAGATGATAAGCAAGACTTATTTTAGCAAACTAGGCTTTATTTGCATTTTAATCAAGGCCTCCATTGACTTGTTCTGAAAGTGAACAACCTGTAGGACAATTGATATAGCTCATTGAAACTACAGAGCACTAATGAAAGAAATCAAAGGAAATCAAAACACGAGGTGTTTCAGCACATCCATGATAGGAAGATTCATTAACATTAATATGTCCTTTCTCCTCTGATTCATCTACAGATTAAGAAATATTCTAAAGGGCCGGGGATTTAGCTCAGTGGTTCCATCACCTGCCTTGCAAGCAGGAAGTCCCGAGTTCAATCCCCAGTACAAAAAAAAAAAAAAAAAAAATCTAAATAACAACCCATTCTTTTTACAAAAACTGCAAAGATGGTTCAAGAATTTGTATGAAAATATAGAACTAGACTAGCTAAAATAATTTTGGAAAAGTCTGAAGTTGAACTCATACTGCAGGATTTCTATACATAGCATAATGTGCAGTATTGAAGAAAATGTATATATATAAATATAGGAATAGATAGTCCAGAAATAAATCCATACATTGGATGGACAATTGTTTACAGAATTACAATGAGATAGAGAAATACTAGACTTTTCAGAAACAGTCTTGAAGTAATTGGATATCCACTTACTAAAAGTAAACATTGTTACCTTACACCACAAACAAAAGTTAACTCAAAAATGACTTGCAGACCTAAAATTAACAAAAAACTATAAATGTTCTAAAAGGGAACATCAGAAAAGAGTTTTGTGAGTTTGGGTTGCCCAAAGATTTCCTGAACATAGCAAAAATGATTGACAAAAAATGAAGTTAGTAATTGTACACCATAAAAACGGAAACATTTTATTGAGCAGGTTCTTTTAAGAGAATGAGAAAACAAATCACTGAAGGGGGAAAATATATGCAAATCATAAAGCTGATAAGAGAGTTTGTTTCCAGGATGTATAAGAAACTCAACTTTCAGTAGTAAGAGCTCAATATAGAATGAGCAAAAAAACCCACTTAAAGAAGTTGTATAAAAGTAAATTGAGCACATGGAAAGATGCTCAATATTATTAGTCATTTAAAAATAAAAATTAAGACATTAAAAAGATATCATTATACTCTAATTTAGATGGCTAAAATTTAAAGATCTCTTCAACACCAAGTTCTGGCAAGGAGAGAGACAACCTGAAAATATCATTTTTGCTAGCTGGAAAAAAAGTGTGAACACTTTGGAAAAGAGTTTGGCCATTTCCTACAGTAAGTCAAATATGCACTTATGATAGAACCCATGTCTTCTATTCTTAGATATTTACCCATGTAACAAAAACTTATTATTAAGTGAAAGCTTATACATTAACATACATTATATATTATCATATTAGAACAGTTTCTCTCATAATTTCAAATATCTGCAATGAACCAAAATATCTGTAATTGGAAATGTGATTAAAAGGGTTAAAATTTAGGATATCTCCATAAACTAGAACACTATGCAGCAGTAAAAATAAATGGTCCCCTGATATCTATAGTTATACCCAAAGAACTCAAAGGCATTATAAGAAAGAAGCCAGATTCAAAAGGCCATATGCTTTGTGGCTCATATTTATTAATACATTTTGGAAAAGGCAAAAGTAGGAGGAAAGAAATGTATCAGTGTTACCCAGAGATAATGGAAGTAGACACATTCATTACAAAAGGAAAATGTAGTAAGAAAATATTTTAGGGTAATAAAAATTGAAAACATTTGACTCTGATGGTTCCATAACAGTGATACATGTCAAAACACTACAATTACAACTTGGCTGCTTATGGCTTTCTGAAACAAAATATTGAATTGTAATAAAGCCCTTTGAACTGGTTTCCTCATCAACTTGATTGAATTTGTTTTTTAAAAAAACTGTTCACTGATGATATTTTTAGCTGAACACAATATCACCTTATATCCAAAAACTATATTTGAAAAACACATAGATTTTTGAACCTGAAAAATAAAAATAATCCTAAAACCAAGTTCATAATGCAACTAATAAATGTGCTATAATGATCAAATAATGAACATGACAAGTTCAAAACTTCTCTTTTCATCTCAGAAATTATCTGAACAATAGATTCTTTCTCATGAATGTGGGTCATAGAAAATTTCCAAGGGTGCCTTCTTTCTTCTTTGAAAAGAAAGCAACCACATTTGTAAAAGTCCTATTTTAAACTAAACTGAGAAAAAAGCAAATTAGAAGGTGTACTGTTCTTATGTTTCTCCTTAACTTCTCACATAAAAGAATAAAAAGTGGTTCTTTTACCACATCTCTCACAAACTCTACTACAATAGTTACAACACAAAGTATAACTTGTACTTCTTCTTTAATGGTTTTGTATAAATTAAAAGATACAGACCTAACCAACTGGTGAGATGACATCATTCTTTCTTAGGATTTACTGCATGTTTCTTACATCAGAATTACTAACACTTTCTCTCCATAGTTGAATTCTTACACCAGAGTTGTTCCATAGAATATTGGATCTCTGAATATCTCAAAGTGTATATTAAAGGATTTAACATAGGAGTAGCCAGTGTATAAAGAATGGCTATGAATTTCTCAAAGGGAAAGTTGGAGACAGGTCTAACATACATGAAAATACAGGCAATGAAATAGAGGACAACCACAGTGATATGAGAGCTGCATGTAAAAAGGGCCTTGCAGCTCCCTTCCCTACTGTGAGTTTTATGGGAGTTTAGGATGATTCCATAGGAGATAAGGAGGAGGATGAAGACCATTGTACAGATGGATCCACCATTGGCATCTATACTGAAGCCAATAAGGTAGGTGTCAGTGCACACAAACTCCAATAATGGGTACATGTCACAAAGTGATCAATGGCATTGGAGCCACAGAAGGGGAGATTATACAAAAACACAAGTTGAATCACAGGATGTGCAAAATCTCCAGCTGAGGACACTACTAAGAAAAGGATGCAAACCTGTCGGTTCATGATGGTCAAATAGAGCAGAGGCTTACAGATGGCCACATAGTGGTTATAGGCCATCACCACCCAATGGAAGATCTCAGTGCCAGCAAATAAGTGCTCTGTAAAGATCTTGCCCATGCAGGCTGGCAAGGAAATGGTCTTCTTATTGCTGAGCAGGTCTCTCAGCAACTTGGGTGAGAAGATAGTGGAATAAACACCATCTAGGAGTGAAAGATTGGCAAGGAAGAAGTATATTGGAGACCCCAAGGAAGGCCTGGAAAGGACAGTCACCATAATGAGTAGGTTGCCCAGCACTGTCACAGGTAGATGAATAAAATCATAACAAATATTGCTTTTTGTGCACTGGGATCCTGAGTGAGGCCCAGGAGGACAAATTTGTGAAATTGTTACCATGCCCCATTCAGTCTTCTAGAAGGCTTGCTACAGAGATGCAAGCTCATGAGAACATTTCCTGCCAGGAAATTGTGAACAGGAAAATGGCACTGTGTGTCACAAAGTCCATCTTCATTATCATACCTTCCGCAGTGGTGAACACACAGTAAACACTGAGCAAGCATCAACTGGGATCCTCTTCCAAATAACCTGCTAGACATATTGATTATTCTAATTGTCCCTGAATGATTTTGTTGGGCCTACAAATCAGAGATTCTTTTTCAATGGATATCTGTAGAGGAGAAAGATGAAGACATCATGGTGATTTGTACATTTCACACTTTCTTTCAAATATGTTACTGCATGACATGGGAATCAGAAGGGACAAAGAAGAGAAAGGCCTTTGGTTTCAAGAAACCTACTCTCTAGCCATGGAAATTAACACTAAATATATTCATTATCATAGACTCAGTCTTTCTCATTGATAGCTTTTGTAGGGAATGAAGTTACAAGACAATCTGTGTCACACCAAAAGTGATATCTCTCCTAGAAGGCAGAGGTCAATACCATGATACTGCAGTATGAGTCTTCTGTCATGCAAATCTAAAAGGACTTGTTTTTATAAGCTCTCATTCAGTACTAACATCCCAAACTGGGACTGTACAAAGAACTACAAAATTACTCAGCACACTACTCCTTGTAGTGGAAACTTTAGTAATTTGATTTTTGCTTTTTTGAGAGCTCTAATTCTTTCCATTTCATTCTTGCTGGTACCAAATTCCTTACAAGTTTATGTACACTCTCCTGATTTTAGTAAATTTTTTAACTAACCTGAACTGACCCATGACTGCCACTGGCTACTGCATTAGCACCTAGTACTTCTTTTTTCAGAACTCCTTGGTGAAATAAGTAGTGAAGAAGAATGAAAAGAAAACCTAAAAAAGAAGTAGAGAACAGCAGATGAGAGATATTTATGTAAGGCTTAAGTATTGAGACTGCTCTGAAACAGAACAGCACTACATAAACTCCAAAAACATAGCCTACTGAAGGCATAAGTCCACACTCAGTGTGAGATGGCATAGATTTGAGTCATTTTTTAAATGCAATTTCAAATGCTGCACTTTTCACATAGAAAACCAAAGGGACTGGACTAGACAATCTCAGAATCTGTCCAATTAAACTATGTACAAAAGTATCAGTACAGCCCTCCAGTCTTTTCATCTGTTGACATTTTCCAATTTTTCACATTTACATAATCCAATAAAAGTTTTACAGCCCATCACTGGGTCCTGAAAAAAGCTACCCAGTGACAAATTAGATGTTAAAACTACAGTAACCCAATAATATCTTTAGATTTCTCATTCAATATGAATCTAAACAGCATCCAAGACATCCTCTTAGAGAGAACATAGCACAGTCAAGAGTAGTGTGCATGCTGGAGAGGCAGCACTTGTGTTGCAATCCCAGATTAATTTCCTTTCTATCTAGGTGATGCACAACAACTTAATAAATATCCTTGTGTTTCTATTTCATCATTTTAGCATGAGGATACTCAAGAATATCTACACTTGGAGTTATTACTATATGTGCAGTCTTCTGTACTACTGTGAGGTACCAAGTAAAATTTAAATAATTAATACCTAATTTTAACTTTTTTGAATGGTCCACTATGAGTATTGTATCAGAGTACATCACCAGAGTCTCTCAATTGAATAAGAATTATTGACATAGGATAGGAGATGAAGAATAGTATAGGTATAACTCATGAACCCTTTTGGGCAAATAAAGTAAAATTTAATGTCTTTGGATTATATATTGTATTATATATAAGTACTAAAAATATTTACCTATGAACAATTGTATTTTGACTAGGAGGAAGCAGGAGGAGTCCACATACATGGTTGTGGTAGTAGAGGAAGCCCTGTTGAAAAAGTCCAAGCTGCCCTTGAATCCATCTGTAATGACCCTTCCACCTGTCTCATTTACAATACTGTTTGCATCACATTTGAGAAATCTGCCTTTGTTGAAGCTTTATAGAGAAAATGGCACATCTGTTGAAGAAGGTAAGGATACAAAGTAGTTTGTATCCTTTGCTCTTTTCCCATCCATATCTGCAGTGCTTAGTGTCTTTATTTTCATTAACAATTGGGGGTTTCACTGAGACAAATTTTCAGCTGGCCAAAATAATTGTCTGCATAATAGAAAGAGTAGAGCAATTAAACTCCACTTCATACCATATAGTTTAAGTTATCAAAGATTTTTACTACAAAATTGAAGAATACTATGACTATATCATCAGCATAAACCATTAACACTTTCCAAAATAAAATTTTAAGAACATTTGATAAAACTCTACAATTGAGGGCCAGGGATTTAGCTCAGTGGTTCTGCCATCTGCCTGGCAAATGCAGGTCCCAAGTTCAATCTTGGTAGCAACAAAAAAAACCCAACCTTACAATTGAAAATGTATTCTACCTAGCACTTTAAAATAACACGTGACCATAGATGAGACATTTCTCTGATCATAGGTTTCTATAAATATATGCACTAACATGTTTTCTGGGATGAATTTGAAATTAATATATAGAATCCCATATCAGGCTTACACAAAAAAACCCCTACAATTGTTCCCTTACATTGCTGAAACACATATTATGTTATACAATTTTAAAATCTCTTTAAGGAAGAGCAGGGGAATGTGGAAAAATTAGAACCAAGATATTTCATGTAAAGATACAAGTTCCCAATGATGAATATAACTGTATTGTATGCCTAAAATGTACCAACAAACTTAATGAAAAAAACTCTCTAACACAAATGTCTGAAATAATTACACTTCTGTGTGAACCTATCATGAAAAATATAATATACCATAAACTAGAGTAAAAAATGTCATGTTTTCTTTGCTATGCATGTAGCATGTTTCACTTCTTATGTGGCAAAATGGAAAATAAACACCTATCAGGCATCAACACTACAAAAAATATATTTTGTACAGATGTGGTATGTTCTGATTAATTTCTGTATTTTTGCAAGTTAATTTTTCTAATTCACTTAACTCCTATTTCACTTGTAATACATTAGGTCTATTTCACTCTATCACAGAAATATTCCTTCAATTTCCTTTTTCTGTTGTTTTTGTAAAATTTCACCTTGGGTCTTGTCCGTGGTCCTGAAAATTAATGTTTCTATTACTGAGGGTGAGGGCAAATACCTCACACCTGTGGGCCTTCACAAAACCTGAGATAATTCATAGCTGACTAAGGGATCCAGAAATAATATCAAATGGCTACAGCAAACATATATTCACAACAAAATTGCCATTCTTGCATTCAGAAGTGTAGAAGAAGCAAACAAAAGCCTAACATGTAAATACATTTAAAGACATGTGTTGTATATTCACACCTGCTGGGAAAGCATTTTCACTGAAAAACAATGATGCTATGTTTGCACAACTATATAAAAAATTGACCTAGTAAGTGGAAACTTTCTTGTTCAAATTCAATACATGTCACAAATAAGTAAAAATTAGTTTTGTGTTTTTCTCTTTTCTGTTAATCATGGTGGAGTAAACAAAAAGGGTTGTGCTTTCAAGAATTTTCAAGGAAACTGATGAACATCACCAATAAAAGATCTACTTAGTGAGCAAAAGCTGGGATTTTAGTTCTTCAAAAAGTGAACCATAGAAGTTTCTCACAAGTATAAGCAGAATTATTCTGTCTTTCAGTCATTCAAGTCACATCTTTTAAGGCTTCATTCTTGCTAATTAAAAATATGTCTTTTGGTACTTCATACCACATCCCCTGGTGCAGAGGAGCAGAACAACCCCTAGCAGCATGTAGGTGAGCCTTTTGGGCCACCTTACCACTGCTCTCAGTGCCTACAATCAGAGCCCCCACCAGCGCCAAGGTGGTGACCATTTCAGGCTGCAATACCATGGCCCCCAGTGCCAAGTAGCAGAGCCCATCCCTAACACCAAGGAGGTGAGCACTGCAGGTGTCAGCAGCACAACACCCACCCCTTTGATATGAGAAGGCACGTAAACAAGTCACAAAACCAGACTTGCAGATCACCTAAAGCAACCCCAAATGGAAAAGAGATGGAACAATTTGATACTCAAACACCTATACTTCCTGAAGTGGCAACAAAAGAGGTTCTGGAAAAGATGAAATCAGAAATAATTTCTCAGATAACAGCAGAGATTGTACCCATAGTGCAAAACATGATCAGTAAATCTAGAGAGGACACAGATAAAAAAGAGAAGAGCTGAGGAACATGATGGAATCCCAAAAGAGGAAACAAAGGAATCCATAAAACAGATGCAGAGATCCAGAAGATTAAAAGCTCCACTGAAACTTTATGCAGCAGAATAAGCCAATATGGGACAAAATTTCAGATATGGAAGACAAGATTGCAAATAGTGACCAGGGAAAAAAATCTTTGAAATAGTAAGGGATCCTGAGGAATTAATCTAGCACCTGCTAGATGATGCAAAGAATAACAAAAGATGGACGGGAGTCACTGAAGAAATAGGAGAGAGTGCAGATGACATAAAAAAATCTGTTCACAGAAGTGATGGAAAAAGCTTCCCAAGTAGGGGAAAAGAAGTAGACATAGAGGTAATTGAGGCATAGAGGACTCCAAGTAACCTTGACAAAAGAAAAATCTACACATAGGCATATAATATTTAAGATTCTAGAAACACAACAGAAGAACAAAATTTTACAAGCAGTTAAAGAAAAGAAACAAAACATATACAAAGGAAAGCCCATCAGAATCACAGCAGACTTCTCAATACAAACACTCAAGGCAAGAAGAGCATGGAGTGATGTATTTCAAGGGCTAAAGGAAAACAGCCTCCAACCCAGACTGACATACGCTGGAAAGCTATCTTTCAAAATTGATGGAGAAATAAGATACTCTCATGACAATAAGCACCTTAGGAACTTCATGAGCACCAAACAAGCACTACAAAATATTTTAGACAATATCCTAGGAAAAGACAATCAGAATCACAAACCCAGCAAGTTTATCAGAATGAATCCATCAGGCAGGACAGGAAATTAAATACAAAGGCGGAGAATCCAACAAGAAGAAAAAGTCATGACAGTGATAAGTCATTGTGTATCGGTTATAACCATTAATGTTAATGTTCTCAATTCACCAATCAAAAGAAATAGACTGGCAGAATGGGTCAAGATGCAAGATCCAACAATATGCTGCATACAAGAAACACACTTAATTCAAAAAGAGACTCATAGTCTGAAAGTTAAAGGGTGGAAAAGAATACTCCATGTGAGATGAACCTGAAAAAATCAGGAGTAGCTATCTTCTTTGAGGATTAAGTGGATTTCAAACCAACACTGCTTAAGAGAGACAAAGAAGTACACTATATCCATGTAAATGGAACAATCCAAGAGGAAGAGATGACATTCACAAATATATATGCACCAAACTCTGGTGCACCCAACTATATAAAACAACTATTAATGAACATGAAATATCAAATAAGCACTAATAAAGTATGAGTGGGGGACCTCAATACCTCACTGTCACAAATAGATATATCAACTAGACAAAATTTAACAACAAAATACTAGAACTCAATCAAATTCTTGAACAAATGAATTTAACAGATGTTTACCCATTGTGGCATCTGACAAAATCAGAATACACATTCTTTTCAGCTGCACATGGGTCTTTCTCCAATAAAGACCACATACTCTTTTATAGAACATGTTTAAGTAAGTGCAAAGGAATTGAAGTTATCCCCTCTATATTATCAGACTGTAGTGTGATAAAATTGGAGATCAATAGCAAAACAAACCTCACGAATTTCATATGCACATGGAAATTGAACTCCACACTTCTGAATAACCAATGGGTCACAGAGAAAATTAAAGAAGAAATCAGATAGTTCCTACAATCAAATCACAATGCCAATAGAATATATCAAAAATCTATGGGACACAATGAAAGAAGTCTCAAGAGGGAAATGCATAGCAGTGAAGAATTATATTAGGAAGACAGAGTGAGCCCAATAAAACAACCTGATTCTCAACCTCAAGCTTCTAGAAAAAGAAGAGCAGGACAAACCCAAAGCTCATATCAGGGAGGAAATTATAAAGAGCAGAGCAGAAATCTATGCAATGGAGAGTAAGAGAAAGATACAAAAGCTCAATGAAGCCAAGAGTTGGTTCTTCAAGAGAATAAACAATATTGAGAAAACCTTACCAAATGTTATCAAAAAAGGAAAGAAATGGTCCAAATCTATGCAATTAGGAAGGAAAAGGGTGAAATTACAATGAACCCAGCAGAAATCCAGAGGATCATTAATAACTACTTTGAGAACCTATATGCCAGTAAGATGGAAAATATAGAAGAAATGGACAGATTCCTAGATACATGTGAATTACCAAAGTTGAACAAAGAAAACCTAAAAATTCGAAACCACCCAAAATCAATAAATGAAATTGAAAATGTAATTAAAAGCATACAAATTAAGAAAATCCCGGATCTTTATGACTTCACTGTGAAATTCTATAAGACATTTAGAGAGCAACTACTGCCACTACTGTTTAAATTCTTCACTGAAATTGAAAAAGAGGCAATAGTCAAAAATTGATTTCTGCAAGCAATCATCACATTGATCCACAAAGCAGAGAAAGACCAAAGCGAAAAAGAAAACTATAGACCAATTTCACTAATGAACATAGATGCAAAAATCCTTAATAAAATACAGGCAAATAGAATGCAGAAGATCATCAATAAGATCATAAGCCCTGAGCAAATGAGATCTACCCAGGGATGCACAGATGGTTCAACATATGCAAATCCATAAATATAATACATTGTATCAATAGAGCCAAGGGGAAAAAAAACATATGACCACCTTAATAGAGCCAGAAAAAGAATTTGACAAAATCCAAACACACATTTATGACAATAGCCCTACAAAACACTGGAATAGATGGTCTCTACCTCAATCTGATAAAAATGGTCTATGAAAAATCAACAGACAATATCATACTAAATGGTCAAAAACTGAAATCCTTCACACTAAAATCAGGAACAAGACAAGACACTATCACTACTGCAGTTCAATATAGTTTTGGAAACATTAGGCACAGCAATTAGACAAGAGAATGTAATAAAAGGAATGAAGATAGGAAATGAAGAATTCAAATTGTCATTATTTGCAGATGAAACGATACTCTATATAGAATACCTCAAGAACTCCATCAATAGTCTTCGAGACTTAAAAAGCAAATTCAGTAAAGTGGCTGGATACAAGTTCAGCACAAAATATCAATGGCTTTCCTCTACATGAACAACAGACTCACAGAGAAAAAAAGGGCAAACAAATCCTTTCACAATAGCATCCAAAAAACTGAAATACTTGGGAATCAAACTAACAAGAGATATCAATGACCTCTTCTCTGAAAATTATAAAACTCTGAAAAGACAGATTGAATATGATATCAGAAAATGGGAAGACATCGCTTGCTCCTGGGTAGGAAGAATCAATGTAGTGAAAATGGCTATACTTCCAAAACTGCTATATAAATTCAATGCAATGCTAATTGAAATTCCAGCAGCATACTTCACGGACCTTGAGAAAACAATCCAAAAATTCATTTGTAACAAGAAGAGACCTAGAATAGCAAAAGAAATTCTAAGCAACAGAGACATGGCAGCAGGTATCATACTGCCCAACTTGAAACTATAACAAAGCTACTGAGATAAAAACAGCACAGTAATGGCAAAGAAGCAGACCTGAGTGGACCAGTAGAACAGATTGGAATATGCAGAAACCATTCTACACACACTCAGCCACCTCATCTTCAGCAAATGAACCAAACACCCTCACTGGATGAAAGATAGCCTCTTTAATAAATGGTGCTGGAAAATTCAGGATTCAACTTGCCAAAGATTAAAACTATAGCTGTATCTCTCACCATGCACTAAAGTAAGATCAAAATGGATTAAAGATCTAAATATTAAAACAGAAACACTGAGCCAGGTGGAACAGAGATTAGGTTGAACACTTGCAACATTGGTGTAGGCAAAGTTTTTATGAACAAAGCTTCAGTTGCCAGTGAACTAGCACAAACAATCAACAAGTAGGATCTCTTTCTATTAAAAAGTTTCTGCACAGCAAGTGAAACCACCAACAGTGTGAAGAGACAACCTACAATGTGGGAAAAATATTCACATGCTTCTCCCCAGACAAAGGTCTACTATCTAGAATCAATAAAGAACTTAAGAAAATCAGACCTTCCAAGTTTAAAGACCCAATCCAAAAATGGGCATCTGAAATGAACAGACATTTCTCAGACAAAGAAGTAGAAATAGCGAAGAAACATATGAAAAAACATTCAAGATCACTGATCACTAAACAGATGCAACAGAAAAAAAGGCTGACATTGCAACTCAAACCTGGGGGAATGGCCACTATTAAATAATCAACCAATAACAAATGCTGGTGGGGCTCTGGGGAGAAAGGAACACTTCTCCACTGGTGTTGGAGTATAGAGTGGTGTAACCTCTGAGGTAGTAAGTATGGAGATACCTCAAGATACTAGGAGTAGAGGTCCCATTTGACTCAGCTATTCCCCTGCTGGGTATCACCCCAAAACTATTAAAAGATTTATGCTACAGTTGTATATGTGCACCCATGTTCATAGCAGCACAATTTGTAATAGTTAAAACTTGGAAGAAGCCCAATTGCCCATCAACTGGAGACTGGATAAAGAGATTTTTTTATACACAATGGAGTACTACTAAGTCATAAAAATGAGATATTAGAGACATTTATAGCTAAATGGTTGCACATTGAGGCAATACTCTTAATTGAAACAAATAGGACACACATGTATAAATACTGAATCCTTTCTCTGGTGTGAGAAACTGAAATTGTAAATGAGGATAGAAATATATAACTGATAATGTGCAATAGGAAGAAAAGGTCTAAAGGAGTAGGGGAAGTTGGAAGGGTAGGGGAAATCAAAGAAGGGAAAAGAAAAAAATATGAGAAAAGGAAAAATTGGAAACAAAGACTTTGTAAATAGGGAAAGATGGAGGGGTTGAAGGGTGGGCTGGGGATTGGGAAAAAATAAGAACCAAGATATACAAAGGTACAAGATCCCAATGATGAATGTAAATATTGTATACCTAAAAAGTACCAATAAATTTAATGAAAATTTTAAAAAATTCCATTGAAATTTTGCTCAGCAGAATGAACCAATGTGAGGACAGAATATCATATATAGAATATAGGACTGCAATTAGGGTCCATGCAAACAAACATTTGTTAAAAATAGTACAGAGCCACTGTGGAAATCAGTATGGAGATACCTCAAAGAACTAGGACTGGAAGTTCCATTTGACCTAGGTATTCCCCTGCTGGGTATCTTCCCCAAAGAATTAAAAGAATCATACCACAGTGATATATGTGCACCCGTGTTCATAGCAGCACAATTTGTAATAGGTAAAACTTAGAAACAGCCCAAATGTCCATCAACTGGAGACTGGATAACGAAGATGTGTTTTCTTTTTTAATAAAATGGAGTACTACTCAGCCATTAAAAAGTGAGAAATTAAAGACATTTATAGCTTAATGGACACATATTGAGGCAATACACAAGTAAAATAAATAGGACACACATGCATACATACTGAATAGTTTCTCTAGTGTGAGAAACTGAAAGTGTAAATAAGAACTAAAAGGTATAATTGATAATATGAAATAGGACAGGTTTCTCCTCTGTGATGCCTGTTTGACAACCCTGTTTTGGAGTCAGCTGACTATGGACTGAAACTTCTACAAACTTGCAGAGACAGAGGCTTCTGGACAACCTACCACCACTCCCAGCACAGAGGAGCCTTCTGGGTTGATGTGCCACAGCTTCCAGTGCAGAGTGGGGGGCTTCTGGGCTGATCTACCACAACTTCCAGCACAGAGGAGGCTTCTGAGTCTACATGCCACAGCTCTGAGCACAGAGGAGGAGGCTACCAGGTAGACATGTCACAGATCCCTGCACAGAGGAGGAGGCTTCCAGACCAACTTACTACCACTCCCAGCACAGAGTAGGCTTGCGGGTCAATGTGCCACAGCTTCCACTACAGAGTAGGAGGCTTGTGGGCCAAACTACTACCACTTCCAGAACAAAAGAGGTGAGCCATGCAGGCACCAGTATCACCCCCCCACACACACACACAACCTCCGTTGAAATGAAAAGACATAAAAAAGCCTCAGAACCAGCCTTCCAGATCACCTACTGCAACCCCAAAGGGAAATGAGATGGAACACTCAAACACCTGGACTCCCTGAACTGGCAACAAAAGAGGATCTGGAAAAAATGAAATCAGAAATATTTTCTCAGATAACAGCAGAGATTATGCCTGTAGTGCAACACATGATTAGTAAATCTAGAGAGGACACAGTTAAAAAAATAGAGAAGCTAAGGAACATGATGAAATCCCAACATAGGAAACAAATGGAATCCATAAAAGAGATGCAAACAGATTTCCAGGAGATTAAAATCTGCACTGAAAGTTTATGCACCAGAATTAGCCAATGAGAGGATACAATTTCAGATAAAGAAAATAGGATTGCAATTAGTGACCAGGAAAAGAAAAATTTCTTTAAAATTATAAGGCACCACAAGAAAGCAATCCAGCAGCTGCTAGATGTGGCAAAGAAGAGTAACATAAGACTGATCAGAGTCAATGAAGAAACAGGAGAGAGTGCAGATGACATAAAAAACAAAACAAAACAATAAAAAAACTGTTCACAGAAGTGATGGACGAAAACTTCCCAATCAGGGGGTAAGAACTTGACATACAGATAAGTGAAGCATATAGGACCCGAAGTAGTCTTGATAAAAAAAAAAAACTCTACACATAGGAACATAATAGTTAGGATTATAGAAATCCAACAGAAGAACAAAATTCTACAAGCAGTTAGAGAAAAGAAACAAATCATATACAAAGGAAAGCCAACAGAATCACAGCAGACTTCTCAATGCAAATTCTCAAGGAAAGAAGAGCTTGGAGTGACATATTTCAAGCTCGAAAGGAAAAACAGCTTCTAAGCCAGATTGATGTACCCTGCAAAACTATCTTTCAAAATTGATGGAGAAATAAGATACTTTCATGACAAAGAGCACTTTAGGAACTTCATGAAT
>NW_004624856.1:149516-170241 GCF_000247695.1 Heterocephalus glaber | reverse complement strand
TATAATATTTTTCAGGTATATATTTGTATTAGAAAATATAAAATTATATATCTTATCAAATATGCCAGAAAATAAAGGAATAAATGCCTATTGGCCCTGATTTTTAATGAGTGAATCTTAAAATTATACCAGCAAACATGTAAGTACTTGTACATAGAGACATAAATGATCAAGGAAATAACTCACCTACTGTCATTTAGTTTTATAAAACTGTTATTGCAAAGTACCATACACAGCATTCTTGCTACTATGATGTTATGTTTTGACCAAAAGAAACATTTAAGAACCTGATAACTTTTTTCTAGAAAAATTTTAAAAGTTCAACTTGAGAGATGAAAAATATAGTATCTTTCAGTTTTTTTCATGATATGCATGATAGATTAGAGCAAGCTTTATGTACCTTATTTTTAACACACAGACAATGAAAATGAAAAATAGTTTTGTTCTGTTGAAATTGAAACTGATAATTAAGGAGAGTGAACATTTCAGAAAGTAAGTCATGAAAATAAGAGCATTGGACATATCTGTTTTTATCTTCAACCGGTATGGTCTTTTGGCCCATAGCTACCGCAGTGGCTCATCTCCTGAATCAGGCGAGAGGACTGCTATGAATGAGACTGAAGAAGGTTCCTCACAGCTAGCTTCAAACACACCTCAGACTCTTCCTGCACACATCTTCCTCAGGTACCACATACATGTGCATGTAATTCTCTTGCTTCTTGCCACAATATATCACAGGCAAACAGTGCTAGTACTCATATATAAGAAAATAGAAAATTCCTAAGACATAATTTAAATCTATGCCCCAAAAAAGGTTGAAAGTTTTAAGTACACTATTTTGTGTCCTAGACTATGTTTATTATTCTGATTAAATTGTCAGAGATTGATGCTTATAGTGAAACAGTGAAAAACAGTAATAATAAGTACATTTTTTAGATTTTATCTGAGGTCCTACAGTGTTCTAGACATTTTACATCTAATAAAAATAACCTCAAGACATAGATGCTGCAGAGAATCCCCATGCTAACATGATGAAATGGAGACAGAGGGACATTTATTAAGCTGCCCAGTGTCTCCCAGACAGTAGGGAACTAAGCTGGGATTGCAACTCCAGCACAGCAGCCCAGCGGCATCATGACTGTGCCTTACTCTCTCCGAGGATTTTGGGGTCCTGCTTAGGTAGACACTGGATGAAGTACTTGGAGTTATTATTTGGTCCCTGTCGACAGTCCATCTCACTTACTACAGCCTGGCATTTTTGAAGTAACTGTAATGAGCATGCAAATTGCTATTTACTGATAAAATATGAAAAATAGAAAACATATACAGGGTAAGAAGTGGTAGGCCTGCTCTACTAGTGTTGTGAATAGTTGGAGTGGAAAGGGTTCTGACCTCTTCTAATTCAATTCCTTTATTTTTCAATGTGCTGAAAATTATCCTTAGTCATGTTTAAAAAATCACTCAAATCCATTCCTTTTCACGCTGTGTGAGGCTGGACTTCTCCCTCTGGGAGATTGCTTTTTGGAATCTCCACACTGAATTCTATTTTTCAGAATCCTTAGTACATAAGAAGTCTTATATACAACACCAGGTCACACTATTCTCTACCCCTCTTTTAATTTCCTACTTTTCTTTTTCTTAGTATCTTGCTTACTCTAACAGTCATGAAAATCAAATAGAGTAGTAGCTTTTAATACATTGCTTATTCCTAGGCATAAATTAGTTCAGTTCAATTACAAATAATTGCTAAAAATAAGGATATAAAAACAAATTTGCTAGGAACTTGGTACAGACAAAAATAAAATGGACAGGATTAATATCTAAATAGAGTAATTACTCCAGGGATCAATATGCTGTATCATTTTTCAATTATTTGATGCATTTCAAAATCAATTATATTAAGACATCAAGATACTCAAAAAGACTGAACACTCTTTGATGTATGAAAGACTATCTAGTGTGGGAGGGTTCAACAGTATTCAGCTGAATATTTCAGAAAAGGAGTAATCTTTAGTGTCACATAGATCATACAGTAATTGCACACAAATACTGTGAACTAAAGTCACTCAGTCTATGTTAGCTCACATATTTAGAATTTTTTGTCACCACTAGAGGAACATGGCTTGGCATCAAGAACACTTTCCCTGTTGACTTCTAGGTCAAGACATGACATATTTACTAGAAGGAGTTATTAAATATATGAATGGTGATTGAGTTTTTTTACTAATCTTCTCTACAGATTGTCATCTAGGACAGAGATAGAACCATTAACAGCAGATCT
Organism: Heterocephalus glaber; assembly: GCF_000247695.1. The sequence continues at coordinate 167,960 of NW_004624856.1, read as the reverse complement.
TCCCCACAAAAAATAATCTGAGGAGAAATAGAATCACCAAGAAAAGGATTATTGGGTTTCTTCAAATAGAAAAATGAAAGCTATTAACTAAATGTTTCCTTTGTGCTCACCACTTTAGAAGACATAAGGAAGAAGATGCATTCTATGCCAGCATGAATCCATGTCCTATTTGCAGTTTCAGGGCAGGTTCTGCTCTCTTGACTTGCATCTCTGAAGTGAGCCTTCTAGAAGGCTAAATGGGACACAGTAACAATGTCTCAGAATTTGTCCTCCTGGGCCTCATTCAGGATCCTAGTGTACAAAAAGCATTATTTGTCATGGTTTTACTCATCTACGCTGTGACAATGCTGGGCAACCTGCTTATCAGGGTGACTGTCCTTGCCAGCCTCTCCTTGGGCTCCCCGATGTACTTCTTTCTTGCCTGTCTGTCACTCAGAGATGCTATTTATTCCACTATCTTCTCAACCAAGTTGCTGATAGACCTGCTCAGCGATAGGAAGACCATTTCTTTCCCAGCCTGCATGGGCCAGCTCTTTATAGAGCACCTATTTGCTGCCACTGAGGTCTTCCTTCTGGTGACAATGGCCTATGACCACTCTGTGGCCATTTGTAAGCCTCTGCACTATTTGACCATCATGAACTGACAGGTTTGCATCCTTTTCTGGTAATGTCCTGGGCTGGAGGTTTTGCACACTCTGTGATTCAACTTGTGTTTGTGAATAATCTCCCCTTCTGTGGCTCCAATATTGTCAATCACTTTGTCTGTGGCATGTACCCATTACTGGACCTTGCATGCACTGACACCTACCTAATTGGCCTCACTGTGTTGGCCAATGGTGGATCCATCTGTATGGTGAGCTTCCTCCTCCTCCTCATCTCCTATGGAATCATCATAAATGCTCTTAAAACTCACGGTCAGGAAGGGAGGCACAAGGCCCTTTCTACCTGTGGCTCACATATCACTGTGGTAGTCCTCTTTTTTGTTCCCTGTATTTTTCTTTATGTTAGACCTGTTTCTACCTTTCCTGCTGATAAATCTATCTGTGGTATTTACAGTTATTACTCCCATGCTGTTTCCTTTAATATACACCTTGAGAAATTCAGAAATGAAAAATTCTATGAAAAAACTCTGGTATTGGATGTAAAATATTGATTGAATATAAATGTGTGACTGACACTCAGATTATTTGCTAGGAATTCCACCCACACGATAAAGTCTAACAGAGATGCTGTTGCCAACACAATGGAGTCTCTATGGCTGCTTATTTTACTTATATAAAGCCATCAAAGAGTACAAGACATTCTCTTCTGTAATTAAGATCAATTCTATAGAGAACAAGAGAGGATGAAAGAAAATATATATCCAGTTGATTAAAATAAAAGGTCACTTTGAAACTTTATGTTTTTCAATTTTTATTGAAATGAGATTTAAATTAACAAATAAGGAAAACAAACTGCTTTTTATAATAACAAAAGTTATTATATTATGTCATAGATCCTGTAGCCATTTCAGAAAGGACTTTTGCAATTTTTGTTTTTTATTAGTATATGTTTTCAGTACACAATCACCACATTCCTCATAATAGCTAAATCTTGGAAGCTTCGTATATGTCCATCAACAGATAAATGGATGAAAACATATATAGTATTTGCACACAATGGGGTACTACTCTGTAATAAAGAAAGATAAACTTGAGTCATTTATAGGAAAATGGATATATCTTGAGACTATAATGTTAAGTGAAATAAATAAGAAACAAAGTCTTGAAGATTGCACGCTTTCTCTTATAATGGACCAAAAAAAATAAGTGAATAAATAAATAGCAAAATAAAATATAAATGAAAGGAGCTAGGGAGACAGATATTTTGCAAATGGGAATGGGACTTAGAGAGGGTTCAGAAGGAGAGGGGAAAGGGATAAAAAAAGAATTGAAATATGTTGAGGCTACTTTTGAAAGGTTAATATCATCCAAATTAATGAGAAAGAAATCTTGCTGGTACTTAGATTAATTTTTCTAGACAAAAGAATGAGTTTTCTTTTTTATGTTAATTATTCTGTTAGCACAACAACTTTTGTAGCTGTCTTCTAGTACTTGGTTACTGAGGCTGCACTGTGCTTTGGAAAACACTCTGATCCAATGTATCAACATGCTTTTGTGATTCTTCTCACTGTTTATCATGTGCATTTTTGGTATTCTTATTTTGTCTTCATGAAAGAAAAAAATGAGTAAAGAAAATGTGAATATAAATAATAGTTTCCTCAATCTGCTGCAATCTAAAACACCGTAAACTGGGAAGAAGATAGAATTGCTTTCATTACAATATGAAACATCACGTATACTTTTAGGAGTTTTCTTTTTTAACTGAAATTCTTCATGGCAAGTAGGATATTTATTATTCTCTTTTACAGGTGATTGCATGTTTTCACTGAGGCTATCTTATGCATTACAATCCGACTAGCAATATAGTGTGGTTTGGTTGCTCTACATCCACTGATAAAATGCCTGACTCTGTGAAATGATTAATATTTTTGTGAATGTAATGTGTGCATGGCTGCCCATTCACTGGGATTTTAATTTGCATTGTATTTCCTCTAAAGTTGAGCATATTTTCATGTGTTTACTCACAATTATTTTTTCTAATCTTCTATGAAATGCATATTTAGGTTTTGCTGTTTATTTGTTTTCCTATTGTTATTAAATTGTCATTATATATCTTGTGTACTAATTCTTTATTGTATATCTGTCACAAAGTCTCTATTTTTTCACTTTGGTTACTCTGTTATTTCATTTGATGAACAGGGACTTCCTTTGTGATTTCATTGTTTTAAATGGAAACAAAGTTAATGTTTGGTTTTTTAAATTTAAAATTGAAAATATTTATGATACATAATACACTGTTTTGAAATATATACATATTGCACATATTGTACATGTCTAAGTTGAACTAAATAATACATTATTGCCCAAACAGTATTTTCTTTTTTGGCGAGAGCATTTATAATCTACTCTTAGCCTCTTTTAGGAAAATATTATTTAAAAAATTGTACATTTCTGTTAACTATAGTCACAATGTTGTTCAATATAGCTCTTGACCTATTCCTCTTACCTGAAATTTTGTATCCTTTGATCATTTCCCCATGTCCTCATTGGTTAGCTAATTTCTGGCAATCAATATTCTACTGTCTAGTTTTATGAGTCTAATGTTTTATATTTCACACATAAATGAAAACTTGCAGTATTTTTCTATCTGTGCCTGACTTGTTTCATTTTAACATACTCACCCATGTTAGTGTAAATGGTAGAATTTCATTCTCTTCCAGGGGTGAATAGGATCCAGCCATATTAACTGGAGCCCTGGTACTGGGAGATACAGTGGATTTCCCACCAAGAGACCAATGAAAATACCTAAAAATAGGCTTTGTGAGAGAGAAGACTTGTGAGAACTAACTGGGACTAACAGGGAAACAGAGTTAATTACAACTCTAGCAGCAAGGATCTACATGAAGTATGCGTCCAACACCATTTCCTGGCAAAATTCCACAGACAGTGGTACAGGTCAGCAGCACCACCTGGCCCAAACCCCACAAGAGAACAGGCTCACCTGGTGCTGTAGGAGAAGAGTACAAGTCAAAGGTCCCATTGTGGAAAATTCTCATGAGAGGAGCATACAGGTCAATGTCTGCACCAGACCAAAATCCGTGACGGATACAGACCAGTCAACATGTTTTGTGGCCAAGGTGACAGAGGGTTGGATGAATTGCTCAGCAATTCATTCAATTCAGAGCTTCACTCTGGGTCCCTGCAGGGAGAAGTTTTAGAGATTAATCTACATCATGGGGACATCATAGCTCTTTGTTCATATGTATTCTGCAGCTATTGCATGAAATGTTCCATTGTCTATTGGGTCCATTTGGTGCATAGTGTAATTTATATCTAATATTTCTTTGCTGATTTTCTGTCCATTGGTGAATGGGGAACATTGAAATCCTTGCCTATTGTTATTTTTGAATCTATCTTTTTCTTTTATATCTAATAATTTTTCTGTCTTATTTCTTTGGATTTTTATAAGAAGACAAATATTTCCACACATGAATACAACCATAATATTGATAACATCACTACAAAGACAAATGGACAGCCTAAATTAAATTGAGCTATAATAAATGTAAATCACTACTGGAATATACTTGATAGACAAAAGGCACTGCAGAGGCTGGGGATTTAACTCAGTGGTTCTGCCACCTGCCCTGCAAGTACAAGGACCCAAGTTCAATCCTCGGTACCAAAAAAAAAAAAAAAGGCACTGCAAAGAAATGTTAAATTGCACTGCATAGTAGTCATATTTTAATAGTATTGTTTTGTTTTTTACTTTTTTATTTTTCAGCTTCCTTCTTGCATAATTGACAAATACAAACAATAGATGCTTCTGGTGTACAGTGTGGTGTATTCATATATATATATATATATATATATAGTGAAGTGATAACCACAATTAAGCTACATGACACATCCAACACTTTAATCATTACAATTTTTTATTAACTTTTTGTATTGAGAAAGTTTAAGATCTTCTCTCTTATCAAAATTCAAGTATACAGTAGATTGTTATCAACTATATCATGCAGTGTTTTTCTCTGTATCCAGTCTTATCTTAACATAATGTCCTTCAAGTTCAACTTTGTCACAAATGATAATATTTCTTACTCAAAGTATCTTAGAAACTTAGTAGGGCACCTGCATCTGAGAGCAGCACTGGGAGACCCTGGGGAGAGATAAGCAGACTTGTTCTGCATTTTTACCATTTGTTTGGGTTCTATTTTTAATATTATTATGGATTACACATTCCAAATAAAACCAGGGCACTAAAAGTGTTATATGTAATGTAAATAAAATAGAAATAAAGAGGAGTCTGCATAGCATTTACATATTTTACTACTATAATGAAAACAACATAAAAGAAAGTCTAAGGTACAAGAAAAACTAAATGCAGAAATTGAATAAAAATCAGTGTAATGATCTAAACTGTCATTCACAAATGTATTACATATTATTTATTGACTCCTTACTATTTATGCTTCACAATTTACTAGGTACAGTGACAAGACATTGTGCTACAGCAGAGAAACATATTAATAGCACAACCATACAGCACCTTCTTTAACTGAAAAACTTTGGAAGGAAGAGAAGTTAGCATGTGATTTCAGAAGGCTACAGATCCTAAGAATATAGCATTATGGCCAAATGAATCCCCTCATAGTGGGGATCACTTATCCCACATGGCTTTCCTTGTCCAGAGATTTTCATAGCATTTGTCATGTTTGAGTTTCTCAGGGTATAGATTAGGGGGTTCAGCATGGGGGTAATGATGGTGTAAAACACACTGAGTGATTTGTCTATGGGGAAAGTCTTAGTTGGTTTCACATACATAAAAATACAGGGAACAAAGAAGAGAACAACCACAATGATGTGGGAGCCACAGGTGGAGAGAGCCCTCTGCCTCCCTTTCCTGACTGAAGTTCTTGAGAGAGTGCAAGATGGCCCCATATGATAGAAGCAGGAGTGCAAACTCCATGGAGCAGATCAGTCCTCCATTGGACACCACTAAGAGGTCAACGACATGGGTGTTAGTGCAGACGAGTTTCAGCAAAGGGTACCTGTCATACACAAAGTGATCGATGACATTGGGGCCACAGAACGGGAGTCCATACACAGTGCTGAGCTGAATTATTGAGTGTAAAAAGCCTCCATCCCAGAACACTGCCAGCAATGCCACACACACCCACTGCCTCATGACAACCAAGTAATGCAAGGGCTTACAGATGGCCACATAGTGGTCATAGGCCATCACCAGAAGGAGGAAGACCTCTGAGCCACAAAAGAGGTGTTCTGTGAAGAGCTGAGTCATATAAACCCTGAAGCATATGATAGTTCTCCCAAAGAATAAGTCTAAAATCAACTTTGTAGAAATGGCGGCTGAATAAACAATGTCAATAAGTGATAAGTTAGCAAGACAGAAGTACATTGGTGAGTCCAGGGTCTTGCTGATAGTCACAGTCATGATGATGAGCAGATTTCCCACCATGGTCAAAATGTAGAAGAACAGGAACATGACAGAAAGTGTTTTCTGCCCCTTTGTATTCTGTGTGAAGCCCAAGAGGATAAAGTGAGTAACACTGTTTCTAGGTTCCATCTCTTACTCTATCCAGCTTCAGGTATGAAAAGCAGTTTAGCTGGGAAACAATGAAAAATAATTAGAGCATTATAATGTTAACTTTTATTTGTTCATGAGCTAAAAAATTTTAGCTGCCTGCATCAGACAACCTGCTGAAGACCTCTGGGTTCCTGAGCAGAGTAAGACAGAGTCCCCTCCCCTTAGTGATTTGATACATAATGGGTATAGACAATTAAAGACAAATTTAATTTTTTAACATATATATTAAATATATATATAATTTTAACATATATATGTTAAATATATATATATATGTATATATATATATTTGCTATGAATTCAAAGTTCCAGAATTTTTAAATTCAATGCAGTCTGGGAAGGCTTCTCAAAGGAAGGGATGCTTTAGAAGAGTTTAAAGGAGAAATAAAGAGAACAAAAGAGAATAGAAGGAAATTCCATGCAAAAATGCACCACATATAAAGTCACAAAGGAATAACACTGAAGACATGCATAAAGCAATTTATATATATTCATTAGTGCTAGAATATATTATGAATGCAAAACCATATGTATAGGCCAAAACCCATTATATTAATTGCTAATGCTTCTTCTCTAAAACGATTGTCTTTCTTCTATTTTCCAGTTACATGCTCCTTGTTTCCATTTGAGACCACAGCCACAAGAACATTAACATTCATTTTTTAGCAACATTCTATTCATAAGTATTCTCTAAGGCAGTAGTTGCCTTTTCTACAGCTTTCATCTTTCTTTACAAGCCCTAAGCCGAATTACCTTTGAACAGCCATTATTTCTATCAAAGGCCTCTTTCCTCAAGGCAATTTAAGCTCTTTTTACCAAGCATCCCCCAACTCTTCCTGAATTTACACATTACTCAGTCCCAGAACTACTTCTACATTTCTAGATATTAATTAGCAGCACCCTGCTTCCCAGTAACAAAAGCTGTATTCTTTTGTTAGAGCTGCTGTAACAAATAGCACAAACAAGGTGTTTTAAACAACAGGAATTTAATGTCTCAGAAATTCAAAATCAAGGCATCAACAGTGCAGCTTCCTCCAGAAGACTACAAAGGACAGTGTTGTTCCTGGCCTCTCTACTTGCTTTGGAGATGAACGACTTAGAAGCAGGCCCCTGGGGCTGAATTTCCCCTTCTAAAAAGGATGCCAGTCATAGCAGTCATTGGACTAGGACCACCTTCATAGTCTTTTACCTTGATTACCTCTGCAAGAATCCTGACTTCAAGTAAGGTTGCATTCTGAAGTACTGGAAGTTAGGACCTCAACGTATAAATGTGAACAGGAGAAGAGGAACACAGTAAAACCATTGCGATTTCACAGGATGCAATGTATGTCACATACTATCACAGTCTCAAATGCTTCAAGCAGTCTGAAATTTGTGTGTTCGCCACTATTTACCCCCTAATTCTCCACTTAATTAGAGATTAATCTAGTATTTACAAATGTAAACTCATTTTTTACAGTAAATCTATTCCTTCCTAGGTTTTCTCTGTTTAATAAAATTATCCCTCCTTCCTTGTTTTTCTTCAGGCCAGATTCTGACTATGTCCCTCACTCCTTTATTTCCCTCCTGTCATTTATTCATCCATTTCTTCAGTCCTGCTCCCTTGCTGTTAATCATATGCTGCAACTTTGATCATTCTCACCATACTGCTATATCCCTGGTCCACTGCAGTTGTTCCTACCAAATCTATTTGCATTTTGGCTTGCAACAAAATATTTTCCTGAAGCAGTAAAAATGACCCTTTTTAATCTTATTTGATCATTCCACTCCCTTGCCATTTTTATTTTCCAGTACATCACTCTAATGTGTCGAGTCAAACAAAAAAACCCCCAGAGAAACAGAATATAACAGTGGCTACCAGAGGCAGGGGGAGAAAAGATGGGGAAAATGGAGAGAGATAGGTAGAAGAGTACAAACTTACCATTGTGCATGAAAATATATAGAGGGATCTAAAGTGCAGCATAAAATCTGCAGTCATAAATACTGTATGGGATATAGGAAATTTTCTAAGAAGGTAGATTTTTTCAGTCTTCTCACGAAAGCTAAGAAAAAGATCACTGTGTAGATAATGGTTGTGCTAAATTGCTTATCTGTAGTAACCACTTCTGTGTATATTAAAACATCATGTTTTATGTGAATTTCATAAAATAAAGACAAATACTATTTAAAAAGAGAATCAACAAAATAATTTTTAAATTTAAGAAATCTCCTAATAAACATCTTAAATTAGAATAGCTACTTAAGAGTAATTATCAAATTATATGCTATGCTATGTTGGTCCCCAAAAGTAAGATAACTTCTAATCATTTGTGTTTCTACTTCAGAACTCACTACAATTAATAGGACAACAAGTATTTCATGAAACTTAAATAAATATTTGAGTAACTGTGGCAGCAATATTTTTCCTACTCTTCAGCTTTCTCCTGGTCCTTTATATTTGCTTTAATGTCTACGTGTTGATCAGAAATGTAGCATCCATCATTTATGTAGAAATAATTCTTGATGGGATAAATAACATCTATTTTGAGACATCGTCTCCAGCTGCATTGACAACCAGGAGTGTGGGGCTGCCCAAGACCTCTCCAGTGCACCTTGAGCCATTCATTTCCAACCTATTGGCCCACTGACTGACACAAAAGCCACTTGGGTACACAGCTAGGATTGCGTTCTGCCAACCGGGAACATCCGTGCAAGGCTGTGAGCTGGACACTGGTTGTCCGAGGTTGGATTCTGCCTGTGACCTCAGAGTCCGAGTGTCTCTGAGGTCAGAGAAGCAGGAGCCCGGCTGCACTTCTCCTGGCATTGCTGTGTAACAGATGTGCTTCTGCAAGTTACTCCCAGAGGTTCTGTGATTTAACTCTGCTGTGGTTTCCTTAGGCTACATAACTGCACCTACTAAACCCCTTCAAGCTACAGGTGATTTGGTGCCATTGGCTAAGGACGCTGGCTGTTCTACTAAACTGAGCCAAAGGTGTCCATTTCAATTTATCACCGAGAATGCAGACTCATCCATTTCAGAAACATTCCAGTGAGCAAGGGCCCCTCTTAAACATGCACTTAGGGTTTAGAGTGGGAAGGGTGGGTATTTATTCAGTAACTATTTATTCATCATTTACTCTGTGCCAAGTCCATTCCAGATTCTGCAAAGGCAGTCATGAAAAATTAGCCAGTGCCTCCACATTGATAGAATTTGAGCCCTGGTTGGGAGAAAGACAAAAATGGAATACAGATAAATAGACTGTGCAAATGTTACCAAGAAAATTGTTCAGAGTCACATGGTAATTCTATTTTTCATGTTCTGAAGAATCTCCCTACTGATTTCCATAGTAGCTGCACTAATTTACATTCCCACCAACAGTGTAGAAGTTTCCATTTTTCTGCATCCTCATCAGCATTTATTGTCTTTAGTATTCCTGATGATAGCCACTCTGACTGCAGGAAGATGGAAACTCAGATGTGTTTTGATTTTCATTTCCCTAATGAATAAAGAGGTTGACCATATTTTTTTCATATACTCATTGGTCATTTTAAATTCTTGAGAATTAAAAAAATTAAAAATAAATTATTGAGAATTTTCTGTTCAACTAATTTAGCTCATGTTTTGGAAGAATTCTTGTTCATGATTCCAAGACAGGAACATCATGCAGAAGGGTTCAGTGGAGCCAAGCTGCATAATTCATGGAGGCCAGCAAGTGTGTAGGGAGAGGAGCAGGCAAGGTAAAGCATATACTACCTGAGGCCACACCTCCAGGACTCACCCAGGTACAGCAAAGAGCAAGCTCTACTACTCTGATAGGCATTTCTTAATGCAAAGAAGTTGACATAACAGGATTAACAGTCACATACCCAAAGGAATCAAAGAGACCACATATTAATGCTTATTATCACAAAATTCACAAAAGCTAAGATATAGAACCAGGCTAGGTGTCTATCAGTGGATGAATGGATAAAGAAAATGTTGCGTATACATACAATGGAGTACTACTCAGGCATAAAGAAGAATGAAATCCTGTTACTTCCAACAACATGAATGGATTTGAAAATCAGTGAGTTTACTGAAATAAGCCCAGCACCGAATGAGAACTATCACATGATCTCACTCATATGTGGAGTCTGAAACATTTGTCCGCATTATATTTTGAGGTCCTGCTTAACCTGACTTTCATCTGGGAGACATTCAGATTTTATAGTTAATTGTTAAGAGTTAATCTTATTCACACTGCATTAATGTGGGAGGACTTACTCTCAGGATTCAGAAATCTCTTCATGCCCTCCTAAGATAATATCTACATAGAGTTGAATGGTAAATAGTGTAAAAGTAAATTGTGGTTCTTTTAAAAAGTCAAACAAAAATGAGACACTGGTGATGAAGTGAGATAAGCTGTAAAGACTGTGACATTTATTATGCATCCACTCAGTGACAAGCATAATCCTGTATATTTTGCACACAATGTGTTATCCATCTCGATTAAATAGCCTTATGAAATGTATACTACATTTTCATTGTACATAGGAACTCAGATTCTGAAATACTGTGAAATGCATACAATGTTATATAAACTAAAGAGATACAATTGAATACTAACTCTATTGATCTCATTTCCTGAATCCTTCTGGATCATCCAAAACTCTAATGGAATTCCTAGGGCCCAAGTAATGACTCTAAAAGTCAATAAGGTCCTTTGCTAAACTTCAAGGAAACAGTTGTATGACACAGGATTGACCATACAAAGTGATATATATTTCCCCTAATGGCACAGGAACCAGTGAAAGATTCACAGAGTTCTTCATACAGAAATAATGAACATCCTCCTAGTTCTAGAAGAAATACAGGGCAAAAGATGGGGAAACACCAATGGATGTTTTTGTCTTTAAAACACTTTTATATTGTTTATTATGTGCCTGATGCTTTTAATAAGCATTTTAAATGGCCCAAAATATTATGAGAGAGATACTATTACTCCTCATATTATAGACAAAAATGGTCATGGAAGAAAGAGATTAAAAACTTTGCCAAGTCACCAAAAACAGAGGAAATCTGAATCCAGACTTTGAGCATATCCCTGTGCCATCTCCTCTAAACTAATTTTATTTTATGTCTGGTCATATCCTGGTTGCATGCTGTATTGACATAGATTCATAGTAAAGTTACTCTTTGAGCCTTAAGCAGGTTTGTCAAGAGAAAATCACACCCATAAATTTATCAGCCCCAGAGATGGAGGCAAAAAGCCAAAGAAGCTCAGAAAAACAGGAAAGGACAGGAGAGAAATGACCAAGCAAATTGAAAGTCACTCCAAACCTAACTTTCCTATAGCACCAGTCAGCTTGGAGCATTACTCATCACAGAAGGAACAGGGAAATTAGGTGCATTTCTGTTTTCTGAGAATGTTTTTGAGTAATTGAAAATATAGTGTATATACATTGAATGATTTATGAAAAATGGGATGATCATAATTCTCATATTTTCTGCTGTGCAAGATCTTCCCAGGAAATTTACAGTAGGGTGATTCATTAATAGACTGAGGAAACAAGCATAGTATGTAACACTATTGAACCAAATGTAAGCATAGATCATCTGCTAAGAAACATCTAGATAATTTATTTAAAATGCAGATATGCCTAGAAAACAATAGTCCTGCTGCATTATGTTTCTAGAGCTAGCTCTGAAGAACATACACTGATTCTGGCAATTTGATAACCATATGATCAATGCCTAGATCTGAATGGGATTTTTTATAATGGTAAACAATTGAGTGCTGAAGCCTTTCCTTAAAGGTCCTGTCTACTGCCAACAACATACTTTAATATGTGCATTTTACTTGGCCTGAAATCTTAGGTATCATATGCTTTTTTCTGCAATATTCAAAGGACAGTAATTTTTTTGTGATTGTTTCTCCATCAAAGTCAAATTTGGGCCCAGAGTTTCTTCACAGCATTTTTCACCTTTGCATTTCTGAGAGCATAGATTAAAGGGTTTAACATAGGCATTATCATGTTATAAAACACAGCCATTGTCCTCGGGTCAGCCAAGCAGCATGAAGCTCCTCAGCTGTGTTCCTGTTTCTGCCCATAGCATGGTGAGGTCCAGGGAGTGGCTTGGAGCCCTCCCTCCATCTGGCATTGCACTTAGACATTTGGGCACCTGCAAGGCCCTGTTCCATTCCACCACCCTCCACCTTCTGACTCTTCTGCTACCTGGTCCCACACTACAGAGACACAGGGGATTATACTTCATATAGTTAAATGTGATAGATTAATAACTACCAAAAATCATCATTTTCTAAGCTGCTCTTGATGCTATGGTATTGCTGATTATAACATTTGGCATAACTTGTTGTGATTTATCTAATAAGCTTTTGTTCCTGGTATAAGCAAAATAAAATAGCCTCAGAGTCATTAGAGCCTCAAAACATAAACATAAGCCATATCTGGAAGACACCTCTGAAAAGCAATCATTCCACAAGGGTTTTAAACACAAGCAACAAAGATACCTGCATTAAGCAATTTTGAAATATCAACCCAGGAATTAAACCAAGGACAGTACCAAAAACAAAAATGAGAAGACATTTAAGCAAGGCACAAACGCAGGCTTCCAAAAATAATATAAAGACTTAATGTAATACCGATTGAAATTCCAAAAATATACTTCACAGAACAAGAGAAAACTATTCAAAAATTCATTTGGAAGCAGAGGAAATGTAGAATAGCAAAAGCAATTCTAGGCAACAGAGACATGGCTGGGGGTATCACAATCCCCAACTTGAAACTATACTACAAATCTACTTTGATTAAAACAGCATGGTGCTGGCAAAGAAACAGACCCAAAGATCAATGGAATAGATTAGAAGATGCAGAAACAACTCCAGACATACTCAGTCACCTCATCTTTGACAAAGGAGCCAATCACCCTCATTGTAGGAAACATAGCCTGTTCAATGAATGGTGTTGGAAAAACTGGATCTCAACCTGCCAAAGATTAAAACTAGACCTATAGCTATCACCATGCACTAAACTAAGATCAAACTGGATTAAAGAGCTAAATATCAAGACAGAAACAGTAAACTTTCTGGAAGATAAGTTAGGTAGAACTGTCAAGGACATTGGCATAGGAAAAGACTTTATGAACAAAACCAGTAGCATGGGAGCTAACACAAAGAATCAACAAATGAGATCTCATCATATTAAAAAGCTTCTGCACTGCAAGAGACTCTACCAACAGAGCTAACAGACCACCTACAATATAGGAAGAAATTTTTAGCAGCTGTACCTCAGACAACTGTCTACTATTTAGAATATATAAAGAATTGAAAAAAATCAGACCCCCCAAATTCAAAGACCCAATTCAAAAATGAGCATCCAAAATGAACAGACATTTCTCAGACAAAGTAGTAAAAACAGCCAATAAATAAATTAAAAAATGTTCAACATCACTGGTCATTCGAGAGATGTAGATGAAAACAACACTGAGATTCCACCTCACCCCAGAAAGAATTGCTGCTATCAAGAAATCAATGAATAACAAATGCTGGCGGAGGTGTGGAGAGAAAGGAATGCTTCTCTATTGCTGGTGGGAATGTAGGTTGGTGCAACCACTGTGGAAGTCAGTATGGAGACACCTCAAAGAACTAGGACTACAGGTCCCATTTGACCCAGCTATTCCCCTACTGGGAATCTTCCTCAAAGTATTAAAAGAATCATACCACAGTGATATATCTGCACCTATGTTTATAGTGGCACAGTTTGTAATAGCTAAAGCTTGGAAACAGCCCAGTGCCCATTAACTGGAAACTCGATAAAGATGTGGCTTTTTTTATAAAATGGAGTACTACTCAGCCATAAAGAATGAGAAACTAGAGACATTTATAGCTAAATGGATGGTTATTGGGGCCATACTCTTAAGTGAAATAAATAGGACACACATGTGTAAATACCAAATATTATCTTTAGAGTGAGAAACTGAAAGTGTAAATAAGGATGAAAATGATTAAAAGGAATAACTGATAAGTTGAAATAGGAAAAGGTCCAGGGGATTAGGGGTGGTAGGAGGGGAAGGGCAAAGGGAAGAAGGGAAAGGAAAAATTATGAGAAAGAAAAAAATGGAAACAAAGTCTATGTAAATAAGGAAGCTTGGTGGGGGTGAAAGGCATATAGGTAATGGGGGAAAAATAAGAACTAAGATACATCATTTTCAGGTACAAACACCCAATTATAAGTGTAAATGTATTGTATACTTAAAATGTACCAATTAATATATAAATAATAAAAAATATTTAAAAAAATAAAACACAGCCAGTGCTTTATCCATGGGGAAAGCAGCCACTAGGCACAGATACACAAATGTGAAGGGTATGAAGAATAAGATGACCACAGTGATGTGAGAGACAAAGGTGGAGAGGTTTTTCTGCTGTCCCTCCAAGCTGTGAGACTACAGAATGCACAGGATGATCATGTAGGACACCATCAAGTGGAGGAAGTTCAATAGGCAGATGAAGCCACTGTTGGCAATGACAAAGAAACCAAGGGTATGGGTGTCCATGCAGATGATTTTCAACAGAGGGTACAAGTCCCACATAAAGTGTTCAATGACATTGGGGCCACAGAAGGGCAGGCAGATTGTGAAGCAGATCTGAATGGTTGCATGGACAAAGCCTCCAGCCCAGGCCACCCCCATGAGGAGCCTGTACACTTCTGGGATTTATGATGACAGCGTAATGCAGGGGTCTACAAATGGGCACATAGTGGTCATAGGCTATGCCTGTGAGAAGGATAATCTCAGCAGCATCAAAAAGATACTTGGCAAAGACCTGAGTCATGCATCCAGTAAAAGAGATGGTTTTTCTCAGAGACAGGGAATCAGCTAACATCTTGGGAGTCATGGATGAAAAGCAGCAAACCTCTATGAGGGATAAATAAGACAGGAAGAGGTCCATGGGGGACCCTAGGGCCCTGCTGGTGCTCATGGTAATCAGAATGAACATATTACCCACCAAGGTGACCAGGTAAACAATTAAAAACATGCCAAAGGAAATTTTCTGAAGCTTCATATCTTGGGTTAAACCTAGAAGGATGAACTCAGTCACATTATTCATCCTCTCTGTCAGTTTAGTTTATGGACAGATGACCATCAGGGAAAAAAAAGGCATATCCATTCTCTACAAGATTTTCACTTGGTGAATAAATGTAACTTTGGATGGTTGTTTTGCTAGTTTAATAAGAAGACAAGACAAGCAGAAGATCATGTTAAATGTTTTACTTTTTTTGAGGCAAGGCCTCACTATGTATTCCAGGCTGGGATCCAGCTCATGAGGTAGCCCAGACTGACCTCAATCTTGTGATCTTTCTGCCTCCACCTTCCAAATACTGAGATTCCAGGTGCACACCATGACTCCTGGCTTAAATTTTATGTTTTATATATTTTTTTCTCTTTTTTTTGTACCAGGGATCGAACTTGGGACCTAGCTCATGTGAGGCAGGCAGCGGAACCACTGAGCTAAATCCCTGGCCCTTATGTTTTATATTCTATTGATGACAATTGAAGAGAACTTATTTTGTTCTTTAGAACTTCCTGCTTTGTTTTCAATTTTCTAAAGCAAAAGGAAAAAGAAAATGTGTAGTTCCTTAAATCACAAAAGCAAAAGGAAGCTCTCTGCTGCCATTCCACCTCTCCTAGAGCAGAGGAGGTGAGCCAATCCCAGGGCCCAGGAGGAGGCTCCCCCACTACCATTCCACTGCTCCTAGGGCAGAGGAGGGGAGTCAATCCCAGCGCCCAGTAGGAGGAGGCTCCCTTGCCACAATTCCATCACTCCTAGGGCAGAGGAAGTGACCCATAGGGGCACTAGCAGCACCCTCTCCACCTGTGGAAATGAGAAGACACATAAACAAGCCTCAAAAACAGACTTTCAGATCACCTACATCAACCCCAAAGGGAAACAATATGGAATACTCTGATACTAAAACACCCAGACTCCCTGAACTGACAACAAAAGAGGATCTGGAAAAAATGAAATCAGAAACAATTTGGCAGATAACAGAAAATATTGTGCCCATAGTGCAAGACATGATTAATAAATCTAGAGAGGACACAGATACAAAAAATAGAGGATCTGAGGAACATGAAGAAATCCCAACAAAGGAAACAAATTTTATCCATAAAAGAGATGCAAACAGATTTCCAGGAGATTGAAAATGCCACTGAAAGTCTACACAGCAAAATGAACCAATTTGAGGACAGAATTTCAGATGTAGAAGATAAGATCACAATTAGTGACCATGAAAAGAAAAATTGCTTTAAAATTGTAAGGGACCACGAGAAAGCAATCCAGCAGCTGCTACATGATGCAAAGAAGACTAGCATAAGACTAATTAGAGTCAATGAAGAAATAGGAGAGAGTGCGGATGACATAAAAAAATCTGTTCACAGAAGAGATGTCAGAAAACTTGCCAAGCAGGGGAAAAGAACTTGACATACAGATAAGTGAGGGATATAGGATTCCATCTAGCCTTGATCAAAAACAAAATCTACACATAGGGATATAATAGTTAGGATTCGAGGAACCCAACGGAAGAACAAAATTCTACAAGCAGTGAGAGAAAAGAAACAAATCACATACAAAGGAAAGCCCATCAGAATCACAGCAGACTTTCAGTGCAAATCCTCAAGGAAAGAAGAGCTTGGAGTGACATATTTCAAGCCTTAAAGGAAAAACAGCCTCCAACCCAGATTGATGTACCTTGCAAAACTATCTTTCAAAACTGATGAAGAAATAAGATATTTTCATGATAAAGAGAACCTTAGGAACTTTATGAATACCAAACCAACAATCCAAAAATTTTAGACAGTATCTTAGGAAAAGACAATGAGGATCACAACCCCAGAAAGCCCAGCAGAATGAATCCATTGGGTGTGACAAATTAAACAAAAAGGGGGAGAATCCAACAAAAAGAAAAAGTCATGACAATGCTTTTACAACTTTTAACTTCATCTCCCTAATGAGTGTATAATTCTATCTTGTTATTGTACTGATAAGTATTTTTCTGATTCTAGTGTTGCACATGTTTCCTTGTGCTGTACTGGCTATTTATCCTTGTGTCTACTTTTTAATTGGGTTGTCTATTAATGCTGTAAGAGTTCTTTATATATTCCTGTCATAGGTAAGTGCATTGTAAATATGGTCTGTTTGAGGACCACTTTTCATTTTAACAATTTCATTTAAAGTTCTAAATTTTGATGGAATCTCATTTATCAATTTTTTTTTCTTTTATATATCATGGTTTTTTGTGCCCTAGCAAGTTCTTGCCTACCCTAAATTCATAAATGTTTTCCCTTATAATTTCTTCTTAAAGATTTATAGTTTTAGTCTTTCATATTTATGTTCATAAATCCTTTCAAGTTATTTTTATGTATGAAAATAAATGGTTGAGGTTAATTTTTTATATATGGATACCAGGTGTTCTAGTGCCATTTGCTGAAAACACTATCTTTTTCTCATCTCTTGAACTGAGTCTATATTCTATAAAATGTTAATGTTAATCTTTCAAAACTCAGTGGACCATATATGTGTGGTTCTATTTCTAGATTCTCCTTAATTCCAATGATCTATATGTCTTTCCTTACAGCAACATTGCCTTGATCACTGTAGCTTTAGAGAAAGTCTTCAAATTAGGTACTAAACATCTTCCAACACTGTTTTTTTATTTCTTTTTCTTTTTCTTTTCACTTTTCCAGGTCCTTTGTACTCCTATATAATTTTAAATTTCAACATCCAATTCTTCATTTACAGCAAGGGTACATAGACCTGAATTTTATATATACCTTTTGTTTTCTAGTCCTAGTAAATTCAAATACAGGTTCTAGGGGCTCCTAGAGATTTCTTAGTATTTTCTCTGTAGATGATCATTTCATCTACAAACAAAGATTTTGCTTCTATCTTGTCAATTTTATCCTAATTGTGTCATTTAATTGCCAGACTCTTTTGGTTTAGGCCTATGTTTCAAAGTTTAATGGACAGATGAAGAGTAGGCACATCTGTCCTTGTTTCCCACCTTAGGGAGAAAGCATTATATATTTTCCATTCATACAGGGCATTTTTGCTGGAGGTATGGAGTACATGTCTTTAATCTGTTGAGAAAGTTCTGTACTCCTTCTAGTCTCCTGATAGCTTTTGCCATAAACAGCTGTGGAATTTAGTCCAATACTTTTTCTCCAACTAGTGACAGGATCATATGGCTTTT
>NW_004624856.1:120325-148140 GCF_000247695.1 Heterocephalus glaber | reverse complement strand
TTGGTACATTTTAGGTATACAATACATTTACATTTATCATTGGGTATTTGTACCTGAACATGATGTATCTTAGTTCTTATTTTTTCCCCATTACCTATGCACCCTTCACCCCCACCACCCTTCCCTATTTACACAGACTTTGTTTCCATTTTTTTCTTTCTCATAATTTTTCCTTTCCCTTCTTCCCTTTCCCCTTCCCCTTCCCCCCCCCCCACCTTTGGACCTTTTTCTATTTCAAATTATCAATTATTCCTTTTAATCATTTTCATCCTTGTTTACACTTTCAATTTCTCACACTAGAGATACTATTCAGTATTTACACATGTCTGTCCTATTTATTTCACCTAAGACTATGGCCTCAATATGCATCCATTTAGCTATAAATGACTCTAGTTTCTCTTTCTTTATGGCTGAATAGTACGCCATTCTATAAAAAAACAAACCAAAACAAAAAAAAACCCCACATCTTCTTTATCCAGTTTCCAGTTGATGGGCACTTGGGCAGTTTCCAAACCTTAGCTATTACAAACTGTGCCGCTATAAACATAGGTGCACATATATCGCAGTTGTATGATTCTTTTAATTATTTGGGGAAGATATCCAGTAGGAGAATAGCTGGGTCAAATGGGACCTCTAATCCTAGTTCTTTGAGGTATCTCCATACTGATTTCCACAGTGGTTGCTCCAGTCTGCACTCCCACCAACAATGGAGAAGGGTTCCTTTCTCTCCACACCCCTGCCAGCATTTGTTAGTGGTTGATTTCTTGATAGCAGCCATTCTTTGTGGGGTGAGGTGGAATTTCAGTGTTGGAAAATGCCTTCTTAACACAATAATTTATTTTTTATTTTGCTTTCTTGTTTTTTGTGGCAGTTTTTGTCATTTCATTTTATTAATTCATTTACTGAAGCTATACATCAACACAAGAAAATGATATGCCTTCCAAACATGGCTCTTAAACACATTTCACTATTCAAATTATGCTTAGTGGAGCCTACCTCTCTGGCAAATATAAGAACAACATTTAAACAAAGCAACATTTAAAGGAAACAGGAGAAAGGGCCATGGAGAGAGAGGAAGAGGACAGAAAACAGTAAGATGGAGTGGAGAGAAAGGAGGGCAGGAGCTAGAGCAGGAGAGGGAATGGAAAGGGAAGCAGTGAAACAAAGAAAATAAATTTTTGAAAGGGGGAAAATACAGGCTTAGTGTAATGTGAGGAAATCTTTTAAGAAAATGCTGAAATATTTTGCAATGTTGCAAAGCTTTTATCAAACTCACTTGCTGGCTCTAGTCCTTAGTATGAACATGAGAGAAAAATATTGGCAAATGAAGGTCACAGATTGCTCTTCATGTATACTAGTAAAGAGCAAGTGTTAGATTTTGTAAAGCTCAATATTGAAAGTTGTCACATCACCTGTTTCCTGGCAGACTCAACAATATTTAAAATAGACTCTGCCATAATTCACTATACCACAAAGCATGTGCAACCAGTGTAATAGTCATCTCAGTTCACTGTAAAAAAGAAAAGAAGGGAGAGAAAGGAGAGGAGAGAAGAGGAGACAGATGGGAGGGGAGTGAGGGGAGGGGAGAGGAGAGAGAGCAGAGGAGAGGAGAGAGGGGAGAGGAGAGGAGGGAAGAGGAGAGGATTGAGAGGAGAGGAGGGAGGGGAGAGGAGAGGAGGGAAGAGAAGAGGAGAGGAGAGAAGGGAGAGGAGAGGAGGAAGAGGGGAGGAGGAGGAGAGGAGGGAAGAGAAGAGGAGAGGAGAAGAGAGAGAGGAGGGGAGGGGAGAGGAGAGGAGGAGGAGAGGAGGGAAGAGAAGAGGAGAGGAGAAGAGAGAGAGGAGGGGAGGGGAGAGGAGAGGAGAGGAAGGAGAAAGAGAAGGAAAGAAGGAAGGAAGGGAGGGAGGGGAGAAAGATCTATGTTTTCCAGGAAACAAAACCCTCAAGTAATTAACAGAAAAGGAAGAAAACTGTGCTTCTCTTACTTGCCCATTCTTGCTTCACTCTGTGTGTTCAGGAAGCCTCACTCCGTCCTGCACTTATTCTGATAGCAAACTCCCCCAGGAGTGGATGCATCAGCTTTATGTTTAAATGGAATTTGGATCTCAAAGAAAGCTCAGTGACTTCAGCAGCAAGATTCCATTTGCCTTATTGGGACTCAGTTTTCATAACTTTGACATAGGAATTAGGCCTATAGAAGGCCTAGAACTAAGCAGCCATCTGTAAAGCAAGTCCAGCTACCAAATATCAGCAGTTTATAAAAGGTTCCCTGGGTTAGAAATTTTCTGAAACCAATTCTTCCAGGGCTTGTTTTTTGTTTAGTTTGTTGGTTCATTGGGTTTTATTTTTTAGTTTTCTTCTCCCATTGATGCCCAGGGTGCAGCCACATGTTTTTGTCCTTGGAACTCAGGCTTCTTTCTCCCAAAACGTCTGGAGATGCCTGGGTCCAGCTCCAGAGCAAGTCTGGGAGAGGAACTGCCTTTGAGATTATCTCTGCCCAGAAACCCTTCCAGCCCCACCTTCGCAGTTCCCTCTGTCCTCATGAATAAATACACAGGGTTTATGTAAATGTGTGGCTTCCCTCTGCAGTATTTACTCACAGAGACAGGGGCCAGTTTCAGTAACCATTGCCAAAACATCAATCAAAGACTTATCCTCCTACTGTATCTCTGCTGATGAGTAACCATCTCTATGAGTTAGGACTTTATATGAGAAACACAATATACAAATAAAGAGGAGAATAAAAGACAGAAGGTAGGAAGTAGGGAAGTAGATCTTTTGCAAATGGAAGAGGCCCAAGAGATGGAGGAAGGGGGAGAAAGGGGAGGGGAAGGGGCTGAAAAAGGAACTGAAATGTGTTATGTACATGTGCCAGCTCCACACAAGGAAAGGGAGTGATCATGGTGTACTACAAACATGTACAGATAAAAATTTAAGAAAATAAAGAACCTAAAAATAAATAAATAAGAGAATTCAACCACAAGACTAAAGTAATTATTAGGCTACAGTCAGAAATTGAATGATTTATCTCTTTCTATAATGAAGTTTCTTTAAACATCTAAAATGCAGTGGGCCTTGAGTTGTTCAATAATAACAATGACAGCAACTATTCAATACTCTATGCCAAGTTCCATATTAAACACATCACATGCAATGTCCTTGGTGATAGTAACTATTAATTTCATTTCTCAGACTGAGACACCATAAGTTTAATTAATTTGCCTATATCAAAAATCAGCAGGGGGAAGAACAAATATTTAAATTTTAAAAGTTAGAAAGCAAACTCATGTGCTTATGTTCTAAGGGTCAGGAATATATTTCCCAATGCAAAAAATATTTTTCCAAATGTGTCTCTCCAGAATATCTGCTTCTAAGATAAAGCTTTTATATCAAAAGAAATGATTAATTCCAGGGAGAAATTTCATCAGCTATAAGACAATATGCTTGAAAATTATTAGAAACCTCTTTAAATATCTATGGAGCAAAAGGCAAATAACTTTTGCTGTTATTATCTGCAGACCAAGATTCATCATGAGTAGAGTGATTTGTCTAAATTTATTTCATCTACACTTTCTTCTTTTTGGCCTGCAGGAACCAGAACTTTGCACAGAACATCATTTTTCTGCAATATTTCAAGTAACAATATTAAATCTTCAAATCTCAGCTTTTCTATGAAACTGTTTTGAGGCCTTGAGATAGAAAAGAAGATTTATGTTTACACTCATTAACTACTATTGATTTGATATCAAATTATCTAAATGATGTCTTCTTAAATGCAATTTATCTGCCTTATTTAAGATTACTTAGTCCAAGAGGAGGTCAGAGTGAGATAAGATTATATGTGAAGACTTCAAAACATCCTTAAAATCATTCAGGATAGCTAGGGTAAGTTTTCCAATAGTACTAATGTTTTCAAAAGAGTCTTACTTTCCTTATATACTAATAATGATTTTTCAACACTTTTCAAATATAATAATGGAAAATTTTAGCTCTCATCCTAGTTCTATGAAATATATTTGGTAAATATTACTCACATGATTTGGAAATTTAAACTTTTGAGGCTCATATAATTAAGCAAATGGTAGGACCCAGCTCCCTGGAATTAGGTTCCATGCCCTGACTCTGAGATGCCTCCTTAATAATCAAGACAAATCTTCAAAATAAATTGAAATACCTTTCACATACACAAAAGACTTAAACAGGAATATTAAATGGTGTGAATCACCAGTCGTTTTGGTCCAAGTACAAACATGCAGAAACTTCCTTGGGATCAGCTATTGTGGATAACAGGAGTCTCTTTGGCTCTTTTCAGAGTGATATTGAAGATGAATCTTTCTGATTATATTGGATGACTACAGTTTTCTCTATTACCACTGTTCTATTGATTCTTTCTATGTCTTAGATATATCTTTTAGGCTCATAAAATAAATGAAAGTCCTATATGTGTCTACACCCCTGTGGTGAATGTTTTCATATATTTCTTCTCTCAATTTCTGTAAAAATTTCTAAGGTGTATGTTATTGTTTCACATTGTAGATAAAGAAACAAACATGTAACTTGCCAAGAAATGTACACAAGATAAAAGAAATTTCAAGTAGTAAAGCAAGGATTCAATCTAGTTTTGACATTCTAAAAACATATTTGTAGCTACAGTGAAGTCTTTGTCAACATTTTAGAAGAGTCTGGGAGCCTGAGTTTTTGAATATTAGAAAAGGGATAAGTGAAGCTGTGAGAGGGACCAAGACAAAATATTCTTCACTGAATGGAAAACCACATTTTTCTTAAATTTTGGATGTTCAAAGATGGCAATATGTGTGTATGTGTGCACGCTAATGAAAATGTTCCATACAAATTTGCTTCTGAAATAACAATAAAATATTTATAATTGTACTGCTCATAATAAAAGAAAATTACTAGTTCAATCTAGTGTATTATAGCAATATGGAGAATGGGTTAGAAATTTGAAGTGTAGAAAGATAAGAAAAGCTGAGATCTAATCTTGCCTATGCTCTGTATTACCTGCTTGAATTGTACATCATTGTTAACTTCTGAGCTTCTATTTTCTAATGTGTGAAATCAATGTAAAAATCATAGTACAAGCATCTCCTTAGGTAGCAGGAAGGAAATGAAGAAATGGCTTTGAAAAATCATAGTAAGTGTTCAGTGGTGTTACACAACATCACCACAGTTGTTATGTCTAGTTATATTTAATCACTGAGATTTTTGCCTCATTTGCAAAATATACTAGACAAGGTAGGTCACATAGATTATTGTGTTTAGTGAGTTCTTGCATGCAGACAGCTGGGCAAAATACAATGCACATAGCACTCAATAGTATGAAAGTATATATTATTAGCTCTTATCATTAGATTTGACAATAAGCATTATAAATCCTGCTTCAGTATCCTTATGTTCTTCATATTCAAATCAACTATTCCCTTTTACTGATGTTGAATAATCCAAATAGTCTAACAGGAGTTTCTGTCTTCTGCTCACTAATTGCACCTCAAACCTCCTCCCTTAGGAACATGAACACTTTTGCTAGTATAATAGCCAGGATTTTTGCTTCTTCAAATTCTATCACTGTTCATATTATCTGTTACCTATCAAGGTGCTCCATTTTTAAAGAGACAAAGAAAAAATTTTGCATTCATGACCTCCACATTCACCATCATCCTTCCTTTGCAGGTTTACATCCTACTAGTACACAATCTAGTACTTCCAATTATCACAGATCATTAAGTGCACACACACGTCCCCTGCTCTGTGTGTTTACAAAAGTTCCTCATCTGTACTCTCTTAATAGAACCTTCACCTGCAAGGCACTTTGGGCAATCTTCAGAAATCCAAAATCTTTCCATCTCAAAGAAAACCTTTGTAAGTATTCATAGCTTGTGATGCACACCTGTAATCCCAGCACATGGGAAGGTGAGGCAGGAGTCTCACCATGAGTTAAGGCCAGCCTAGGCTGAATATGAGTTCAAGACAAGCCTGAACTATGTAGCAATACCCTATCTCAAAGAGAAAAAGGAAAAATTCATAGCCTAAGGTAATATAGACATTCATTACTTACTTGAATGGAGAAATTTAATAAATCCATTCATGGTCCATTCATTTATTTCAGGTAATTTAATTAACCATTGCATGAAATAAATGGATAATGGGAACAATGTAACAGAGTTTGTTCTACTGGGGTTCACAGAGAACCCAAAGATGCAGAAAATTGTATTTGCTGTCTTTTTGATCATCTACATCATCTCTATGGTAGGAAATGTGCTTATTATGGTCGCCATCACTGCCAGCCCATTGTTAGGGTCCCCCATGTACTTTTTCTTGGTCTATCTCTCCTTCATTGATGCCTGCTATCCTCTGTCAGTACCCCTAAATTGATTATAGATTCAGTCCATGAAAAGAAGACCATCTTTTCAATGGATGCCTGACTCAGACATTTGGAGCACATTTCTTTGGAGGTGCTGAGGTGATCCTGCTGATGGTGATGCCCTATGACCACTATGTGGCCATCTGCAGGCCCTGCACAACCACTATGAACTGGAGAGAGTGCAGCCTGCTAATGGGAGTGACTTTGGTGGGAGGTCTTCTATAGGCAACCATACAGATCTTCTTGATCTTGCCATTGCCAATCTGTGGCCCTAATGTCATAGATCTCTTTATGTGTGATCTGAACCCATTGCTCAACCTGCACTGCACTGTTACCACACAGTAGGACTATTCATTGCTCCCAACAGTGGCTTCATCTGCCTGTTGAACTTTTTTCTACTGTTGGTCTCCTATGTGGTCATTCTGTGCTCCCTAAAAACTCATAGCTTGGAGGGAAGGAGCAAAGCTGTCTCCACCTGCACCTCTCATATCACAGAGGTTGTCCTATACTTTGTCCCCTGCATATTTGTGTACATGAGACCAGCAGCTATTTTACCCATTGAGAAGGCAGGTGCTGTATTCTATGCTAATAGTGAAAATTTAAACTATAGATTAGTTATTAAGGTAGCTGAAGAAGAATAAGTAATATATTCCTTTAAGATTTACCTTTCTCATAACTCTTATTGTTTAAGGTGATGGCTAACTGAACCTTTGACCTATAACCTAGCTGTAGATAACATTTAACCTTCAGAAAAGCAAAGTAGAAATGTTTGGGTAGTTTACAATGTATGTGTTTTAAGAGCCATCTGTTTGTTATAGGTCTGTGACTATAACCATTAACAGGAACTAGTTGTAAAAAGGAAACAGAAATTTTACTGACTAAGACCACCAGGAATGAAGTGGTGGCTAAAAGAAGAAAAAAAGGAAATGTTAAAACAAAGGAAGGTGTGGACATTGATCAGATGAGTTTCTGGCAGTCCTGCCAGCTTGCAAATAAAGGCTTGTTTTTTTACCCAAATTTTGTGTCTCTGAACATTTCTTTCTGTGATTCTGGAACATTTGGTTCCCTGACTGGGAATTGGGAAAAAAGTGGCCCTTTTGGTCATCAGCCCAAACTGCACCAGAGGGAGCAGCTCTCTGTTTCCTTGAGAGGAAAGGTATGCCCTTGGGACTAATTTCCTAGGCTCCCCAACAGAACACAGAGACCCGCTCACTGGTTGCAGATCACCCAAACTCAAGACAGAAAACGACAGAAGGAGGGCTGCTTTTCTTGGTGTCTCATCTGTCACTTTCCTTTGCTGGGCAAGAAAACCTGGGAAACCCCCTAGTTGTTAACTTTTGGTTTTGGTTTGATTTCACCTTGTGAATTTTTATTTTGTAACTTTGGGCAAATACAGTGCTGGGTCATGATCACCCCTTGTGCTTTGCCATTTGGAAAGATAGCTCCTCCCATTTGTTTTGGTTCAGTTTATGAACTTTGGGTAAACATAGTGCAGGGGTCTGATCACCCCTTGTGCTTTGCCATTTGGGGAGGTAGCTTCTTTCATTTGTTTTGGTTATGGTTATGGGGTCACCAGGAGGGAATGTGATAACTTCTGAATAAATGTGTGAGTGATACAATTCTGGATTGGAGAGTGAGTGGAATGAGCTGTGGAACAAAACAAAGTGAGGAGGCACTTGTGATACTTAAGGAGTCCTCCCTGAGTTTCAGAATTTGTGTGCTGTCTGTCATCGACCTTGTGTGGTCACATTTAACAAAGGCACAATGGTGAGCTTAAGTGACAGCTCACCTTAGCCTGAATGGACCTTAAAGTGCCAGAGAGGCCTGGAGCCAGGCAGGTGAGAGAGTGACCCCCCACCTTTGTTTGTCTTGTGTCCCTTTTCAAGGGTACCCATACACACACCAGCACCCTGATCAGCCGATCATGGGGACAGAAATATCTCATCCTACTGTTTTGAAATGCATGCATGCTTAAGAATTTTAAAAAAGGTTTTACTGGAAATTATGGTACCAAGATGAAACTCCAAAAACAGAGCATTTTGTGAGTTAGAATGGCCCACACTTTGCCCAGCTTGGACAACTTAGAGATCCCTAGATGAGGGTCTTGTCTGGTCCATCTGGCTAACAGTCACCACTGCTGGAAGGGAACATCCAGATAAATCTCCCTATATTGATTTATGTCTCAAATTGTGCCACAGAATGCCTCTGGCTTCATATGTGCACCCTGGAAGCAGAAAACAATATCCTGGTCCTCCATCAGAAAAAGATGATGCTGGAAATAAACCAGTCCTTTCAGATCCAGACTGAGAGACTTTAGACTTTCCCCCTCCTTTTGTGTTGCTAAATTCACAGATGCAGAGGAGGTGGGATAAAAGCCTGAGAACTGCATGACTTTAGTGCACCAGAGGGTGTATGCTATGGTTAGATTCAGAGAGGATCAAATAGGGGCAGCACTCAAATTTGAAAAAAGAATTGAAAAGAGAAAATAAGTAATGGATTGAAAACAGCTAAGAAAGCTCTGAAGGGCATAAAACAAAGCCAGAGAAAGTAAGAAATTTTACAAGAAAAATCAAGTTACAAATTTTAGCTAATTGATAAATGTATGTGTTTCAGTTTGAATTGATGGTTAATTGGTGTGCTTAAAATATTTATTGTACTTTGCAAATTCTTCAGTTGTAATTATAAGGTTATCTTGCTCTTTTCTGTACTTTGTTGATAAAAAACTACAGTTCTATTGTCAGTCAACCAAATTTAAAGTGGAGCAATCTGAGAACAAAAAAGGGACACTTTAAAATTTTAACAGCTAAAAACAGTTTTGTGACAAAAGGTCTATAGTAAGTGAGATAAAATATTAAAAAGCTATAATTAAAAGAGATGCAATTTTGATATAAGAAATTTTGTATGTTTGTCCTGTTAGGAAGATAAAAGAAATATACAAGATCAGGTTTAGGTATGTTAAAAGATGTGCAAAAGTAATTTATCAAGAAAACATGTATTTTTGTTTGTTGGTTTCAAGTTTGTTATGAAAAGTTTAAATATGTTTATATTGGTTTTCATCAAAGGGTTAAATTCTAAGTATGTTACTAATATTTGTACATCAGTTATCTTCAAAGAGTTTAAGAGCCAACAGGTTACAATATGACCTCCTCTTTTATAATGAGTTAGAAAAAAACTGTTGGGAAAAAGCACAGATGTGTCAGAGCAAGATGTGGTATTTGAGATCTGACTTAAAGAAAAGGACAAAAGGAGGCTATGTCCAGAGAAAATAGTCATTTATTATCTGCCAAGACCCTCCCCCAAAATGCTTCAATTATTTGATTCCATCTTTGCTACACTTTGTCCTAATTGGGGGGACTGTAAAAAAACTTTGTAGAACTTTGTTAATCACTAAAGAAATGCAGAGAGTTTTAGTAGAAATTAAAAAGATTAATACCACTAGAATGCCAGGTGATATGCAGAATCCATACACTTGGCATAAACAGCAATTCCCAGTAAATGTGCTGCCTGATTGGGATCCCAATACTCAAGCAAGAAAGGAAAACTTGAGAAATTATTGGACAGCCCTTTTAGCAGGAATGAGGGATGCAATTAAAAGACCCACTAATATGATTAAAGTGTCAGAGACCCAGCAGATGCCAAATGAGAGCCCTGAGAAATTTTATGAGCAGCTTTTCGAAGTATACAAAATGTGCATACCATTTGACCTGGAAGTTCCAGAAAACCATCAGTTAATTAATACAACTTGTGTAACCTAGTCAGCACCAGACATTAGAAGGAAAATCCAAGGGCAGGAGACTTGAGAAGGCATAAATATAACATAATTGTTGGAGTTAGCTAGGAAAGTGTATGTGAATAGAGACACAGTGAAAGAGAGAGAGAGAGAGCCAGGAAGGAAGATGAGTGGGATCAGAGGAGAGCTCCTTATATAGCAGTAGCCATGGGAGCCAAGGAAGAGAAGGAAAAAGAAAGACAAGGAACAAAACTAGAAGGAAGACAGAAGAAAGGTTTTCAGCCTGAGGACTTAGAATTTGACCAGTGTGCATATTTCAGAGAAAGGACATTATAAGAGTAAGGGCCCAAGGGTGAAGGAAAAGAAAAAGCAGGACTTGAAGGAAAGGAAGGATACTGGCACATTGTTACCTGTGATGGAAGACAGTGATGGACAGACCAGGCTCAATGCAGCTAGGCCCCCACGAGCTCATGGTTGGTATATAGATAGGGGGCCAAAGTATGTCCTTAATGGTGGAGAGTGGTGCAGAACATTCAGTAGTAACAGCTCCAGTTGCCCCTCTGAGCGGAGAGTGCATCCAACTGATTGGTGTCACTGGAATTTCAGAAAAGCATCAGCTTTGCTATGAAAGGACAGTGAAATTGGAGGATATAAAGTGAAACATGAATTCTTGTATATGCCAGAATGTGCTATCCCCTTTACTAGGAAGAGATTTATTATCTAAATTGGTAGCTACAATAACTTTCACCCAATGAGGAAATACATCTCTGCATTTAGACCCACAAAGTGATCTCATCATGATGATAACAACTAAAAGAGAGGATGAATGCTGTGTTACAATGTGGATGATGTTTTCCAGGCTCTGTAAGAATTAAGAACTATGTTCCCTGGAGTGTTGGCAGAGGAATCACCCCCAGTGTTAGCTAAGAGTCATCCACTCATAGTTATAAATTTAAAAGATAATTTGGCCCCCATTGCTGTAAAACAATACCCGATGTCCAGGCAAGCCTGAATTGGAATTAAACCACATATTATGAGATTAAAGGAATTTGGACTTATTAGAGAATTAACTCACATTGGAATACCCCTTTGCTGCCTGTTCAGAAATCCAATAGGGACTATAGGACAGTGTGAGCTCTATGGGCTGTAAATTACAGAGCAGTAATGCTGCACCCAGTGGTCCCTAACCCCTATACTTTGTTGGGTCTGATAACCCCAGAAGCAGCATGGTTTACTTGTTTGGATATAAAAGATGCCTTCTTTTGCCTTTGCATCCCTCCCCTCAGTCAACCCATCTTTGCATTTGAATGGGAAGACCTGAGTGATGGGATAAAGACTCAGTTTACTTGGACTAGATTGCCACAAGAAAAAGAACTCACCTATGCTTTTCAGGGAAGCCTTAGCCAAGGACCTGCTTACCTTTCCTGTGGAACAATATAGCTGTATCCTATTGCAATATGTAGATGACTTACAATTATGTAGCCCAACCCAAGAGCAATACTGGTAAGGGATAAAAAAATGTTTTTGCTGCACTTACAAGAAAACTGGATGTAAGGTATCATGGAAGAAAACCCAGATTTGTGTACAGCATGTTAAATATTTAGGATTTCAAATAACACAGGGCATGTGTTCCTAGGAAATAAAAGAAAATAGGTTATTAGTGCCATCCCTGTAACCCAAACAAAGAAGCAGCTGAGAGAGTTTCTTGGGACAACAGGCTTCTGTAGAATTTGGATTCTGCATTTTGCAGAAATCTCTAAACTACTTTATGAAGCCCTAAAGGGACAGAAGGAAAATCATCTGCATTGGACTGTAGAACAAAGGGAAGGTTTTAAGAAATTAAAATTGACTTTGACAGTTGCCCCAGCCCTAGGCATGCCAGATGTAAAGTGGTCTTTTACTCTATATGTGGCTGAGAAAAACTATGTGACACTTGGAGTGCTAACCCAAGAAGTAGGCCCATGGAATCAACTGGTGGCATATTTGTCTAAGAATTTAGATCCAGTAGCAAAAGGATGGCCTCCTTGTCTTTGGGCCTTAGCAGCTTCAGTTCTGTTGATCCAAGAAGCAGACAACCTGACTTCAGGTCAGGAACTGACTGTGCAGGTTCCACATGTGGATCTAGAACTGCTGAACACTAGGGAGCATTGTTGGCTCTCAAATAATTGGGTTACTCAGTATCAAGCCCTTCTCTATGAGAACCCCCACTTGCAGTTTATTCCAATAAAAACTTTAAATCCTGCTACCTTTTTGCACACAGAGACAGCCCCTCCTGATCATGACTGCTTGAGTGTCACCAATGAGGTCTTTTCCAGCCACCCTGACTTGCAAATGGGGCCCTTGTCTTATGCTGACCTCATTCTGTTCACAGATGGGTGCACCTTCATGGAAGATGGGGTTTGTCATGCTGGATATGCAGTAACCACAAAAGATGAGGTGATCCTAGCTGAGGCCCTTTCCTTTTGGATGGTTGGCACAAGGGGCTGAGTTCTGGGCACTCATACAGGCACTCCAATAGGCAAAGGGTAAAAAGGTAAATATATACAGAGTCTCACTATGCATTTGCTCCATGGCATGATTCATCGAGAGCAAGGTCTTCTCATAGCAGAAGGGAAGCAAATCAAGGATAGACAGGAAATTGTACAGTTGCTAGAGACGGTGTGGGAACCTAGCAGAGTTGCAGTAATACATTGTTCAGGACATCAGAAAGGCAAAAATTTCATTGCACAGGGTAACAATAAATCTGACACTGAAAACAAAGAGACAACACACTCAATGCCCTGCTCTCACCACTCTGGAGGCTGGAGAGTCAATGCATGGCTGAAGAATGAGGGCACCAGGAAAGGCAACATGGACTCTTGTGCTATGGCAGATCACTACTGCTCTGAGTTTCTTTGTTTTTGAACTGCAGGTGTTTGAGCCTAGTGATGAACATTTTGTAACTTTCAAAATGGTAAAATGGGAACCAGAGGGCTATTCATTCACTGTATTCTTTGATGCTTGCCCAACCAAACATTATGGGGACCTGGGGTAGCTTCTGACTGTGGGGGATACTTGGTTGAAAAGTCATACTGTAAAGGAAAAACAAGGGTTTGGCTCAACAACTCGATAGTTGGATGTGTCACCAGCAATTGTGATAAGTGTAAACAAGGTCAATGTAATCCTATATCCATGAATGCTCCAGGCCCATTGAATCCCATGTGGTCACAAGGAAAAATATTTCAGGTTTATATAGGGTATCAGTCCACCACCAAATATGGACCTCAAAAGATAAAGTGATAGACATTACAAATCAAAAAGGTGTGGAAAGCTGCTCCCCCTGAGATAGGAAAGACCCCTGCCCTTCAAGAAATCCAAAATATGCTGAAATGGCACTCTCAGAACTATACTGGAATAGATATGATAAATCTAATAAATAGTACCCATATATTGCTGATGTAGGGATGGTTCAACATAAGCAAATCAATGAATGTAATACACTGCATCAACAGAGCCAAGTTCAAAAACCATATGATCATCTCAATAGATGTAGAAAAAACATTTGACAAAATCCAACAAGCATTTATAATAAAAACCCTAGAAAAAACTGGAATAGACAATCTCTACTTCAATCTAATAAAAGCCATCTATGAAAAAACAATAACCAATATCATAATAAATGGTCCAAAACTGAAATCCTTCACACTAAAATCAGGAACAAGACAAGGATGTCCACTATCACCATTCCCATTCAATATAGTTTTGGAAACATTTACCACAGCAATTAGACAAGAGAAAGAAATAAAAAGAATAAAGATAAAAAATGAAGAAGTCAAATTGTCATTATTTGCAGATGACATGATACTCTATATAGAAGAGCCCAAGAACTTCACCAAAAGGCTTCTAGACTTAATAACCAAATTCAATAAGGTGCCTGGATACAAGGTCAACACACAAAAATCAAAAGCTTTTCTCTATATGAACAATAGACTAACTGAGAGAGAAATAGGGGAAACAATTCCTCTCACAATAGCAACTAAAAAACTGAAATACCCAGGAATCAACCTATCAAAGTAAATTGAACACCTCTTCTCTGAAAACAATAGTAATCTGAAAAGAAAGTTTGAAGATGATATCAGAAAATGGAAAGACAACCCTTTCTCCTGCGTAAGAAGAATCAACATAGTGAAAATAACCATACTTTTAAAACTGCTATACAGATTCAATGTAATCCCAATTAAAATCCTGGCAGCATACTTCATGGATCTTGAAAAAATAATCCACAAATTCATTTGGAACAAGAAGAGAACTAGAATAGCAAAAGCAATTCTAGGCAACAGAGACCCTGCAGGGGGCATCACAACACCTAATTTGAAACTATACTATAAAGCTACTGTGATAAAAGCAACATGGTTCTGGCAGAGAACCAGACCTGAGGACCAGTGGAACTGATTAGAAGATGCAGAAGCAACTCCAGATGCACCCAGCCATCACATCTTTGACAAAGGATCCAAACACCCTCACTGGAGGAAAGGTAGCCTCTTTAATAAATGGTGCTGGAAAATTGGGTTTCAACTTGCCAAAGATTAAAACTAGACCTATATCTCTCACCATGCACTGAACTAAAATAAAAATGAATTAAAGATATAAATATTAAAACAGAAATGCTAAACTGGTTGGAATGGAGGTTAGGTAGAACTCTTGAAGATATTTTGCATGCGAAAATAATTTATGAACAAAACCTCAGTCACATGTGAACTCGCACAAACAACAAGTGGGAACTCTTCCTATTAAAAGCCTTCTGAAGAGCAGGAGAAACCACCAACAGTGTGAAGAGACAACTCACAATGTGGGAAACAATTTTCAACAGCTGTGCCTCAGACAAAGGTCTACTACCTAGAATATATAAAGAAGTAAAAATACCAGACCTCCCAAATTTAATGAACTAATCCAAAAATAGGCATTTGAAATGAACACACATTTCTGAGACAAAGAAGTAGAAATAGTAAATAAACACAGGAAAAAATGTTCAACATCACTGGTCATTTAAGAAATTCCAATGAAAGCAAGGCTGACATTCTACCTCACTCCAGAAAGAATGGCTGCTATCATGAAATCAACCAATAACAAATGCTGGTGGGGCTGTGGTGAAAGAGAAACCCTTCTCCACTGTTGGTGGGAGTGCAGACTGATGCAATCACTGTGGAAATCACTATGGAGATACCTCAAAACCTAGGACTGGAAGTTCCATTTGACCTAGCTATTCCTCTGCTGGGTACCTTCCCCAAAGACTTAAAAGAATCATACCACAGTGATACATGTGCACTCATGTTCACAGCAGCACAATTTGTAATATCTAAAACTTGGAAGCAGCCTAATTGCCCCTCAACTGGATACTGCATAAAGAAAATGTGGTTTTTTTAATAAAATGGAGTACTACTCAGCCATAAAAAATGAGAAATGAGACATTTTTAGCTATATGAATGCAAATCGAGGCAATTCTCTTAAGTGAAATAAATAGGACACACACATGTAAATACCAAATAGTTTCTTTAGTGTGAGAAACTGAAAATGTAAGTAAAGGCTAAAAGGTATAATAGATAATGTGAACTAGGAAAAAAAGGGGCAAAGGAGAAGGGGAAGTATGAGGGGTAGGGGAAGAAAAGATGGAAATGGAATTAATATGAGAAAATGAAAAAATGGAAATAAAAATCTTTGTAAATAAGGAGCAGTGGAGGCATAGAAGGGAAGGCAGGGTTATGGG
Organism: Heterocephalus glaber; assembly: GCF_000247695.1. Next base: position 132,291 of record NW_004624856.1, on the reverse strand, counting down.
GAAAAAATAAGAACCAAGAGAGCTTTTGTAAATGTGCAAATTTCCAATGGTGAATGTCATCATATCATATATCTAAAATGAATCAATAAAATTAATTTTAAAAAGAGATGGAGAAGTGCAAGCCTTTGTCCTTGGGCCTCTTTAATTAGGGTAGGGACCCTCCTACCCAGGCCACAGCATCTTTACTTGTCGTACTGTGTTTCCTAGACTGTTTTTGGATCTTAGGTCCTAGGATTCTGAGCCAGGCACTCTTGCCTACCTGCAGACTCTTTTTGGGAGGCTTTGTTGGACTCCCTCCTACCCTGGGTAATGTATAAGAAGGTGTAGGCTTGCAGGGGAGATTTTAGAGTTAGTGAGGGGATGTGTGTGTAACACAGTGACCCTAGAGGGAATATATATGCGTTTGTATTTTATAAACTAAACAACTGATTTCTCTTACTTTAGGTAGCTCCCCCATCCATGTCCCCTCTGCATTCTAATGAAAGTGGGGGCTCTCCTGCTCTGGCTTCCTCCTTTGCCTGTCAGCACCTTCTCTGATCAGTCTCTTCCTTAGACAGCATTCCATCATTAGCTGTAAATTCTTATTCACATTGCACTCTCTTGTCCCTTTCTAGGTCTGCTTTCTCTCTCCTTCTCGACCTGTGTCTTTTCAATCCCTCCTAAGAAATTTCTCTAGTAAAGTTGTGACATTTCAGCTCAGGATTAGCCAGTGAATCTAACTACAGAGGGCACAGCCTCTTTGAGTAAGATTTCCTACTAATTTCTATAATGAAGCCTAGTGCAGCTTTTCTATTCTTTCCCTGCATACAGACCTGCATACCAACAAGAGAGTATAAAAAGAGAAGGAATAAAAAAGAGAAAGGGAGGGAATATAATTGGAATGTGAGAAAAATTACAGGTAATCTGAACTCAATTAGTAAAGTGTCAGCACTGTGTATCTGATGGAATGACAGAAAACCACACAGAACAAACCTAGCTATTAGAGAACCTAAGAAAACAATTTAATACCCTGTAGCAGCAAAAGCAATAGCCTTAATTCTTACACACAGTTACACACAAATACATACCCACAAGGTGATTCAGGATCCTTGTGGGGGCATCTGGACTGGAGACCAGTATTTCCTGTAGAATTGCACTGTGGGACAAGGCCTAATAGAAGGAGCAACATGGAAATCACATTGTCTTTCCTTGTGTCACTTCCCAGCCTCTGTCCAGCTGGGAGAGGCCATTTTCTGCAGTCTGGAGCTGAGCTCCAGCCTCCATGGTGACCTCTGTCCCCTTCCAGGTTTGCCCTTGGGAGTCTAGACCACAGCTGTCCTCATCCCCACTGCTCTTGGGAGCCAGGGTGAGGAGAAATGTGGTGTCTGCATAATCTGTGCACAGCTCCTGACCATGACCCCAGTACCTCAGTTCCCAGGCCTGGCTCCCAGATGCTTGGAAGCCCAATGCTTATGCATTGCCCTGTTTACTCTGATAGCCTAGAGCAGAGCAGAAGGCCTGAGGCACTAGCATCTTCACTGAGAAAAGGAGCTGCACATTCTTTGCCTACCACACCTCTCTGCAGCCCTGCTCTCAGCCTGAGAATTCCAATTCCCACAAACCCCTGAGCCTGAGCTCTGAGCTGCTGCCACATTCAGAGCACCTCATTTTCTATATTCTGGCCTGTTGTGTTCTGCTCTTTCCCTTCACTGTGCTGGATGTCCTCAACACCAGCTGGGCTCATGCTATCTTTGTCACTCTGTGGAGTATTTTCAATCTAGTGTCTGTTCTTCAGTCAGCCAGGCAAGAGCCCATCTTCCTCTGTCCCTTGACTTTACTCTTTTGCATCCCAGGTACCCTCCTTTGGCATCCAACCTAACTATTAAAAGGGTCTTACTGTCTGTCTTGAGAGAAGTCACTGTTCAATACTGAAGACCAGAAAATGTGCAGGTGTCTGGTCTCCTACTCCACCTACCAAAATAGAGAAAGTGATTCCAGATACCTCTCAGCATGAATGTTGTCAAATTCCTTCTCCTGCTTGTTCCACATAGGCAAAGGGAGAGGAGGCTTCCAAGATAGCACCAGACCCAAGGCTGTCTCACTGCATAGGGAAATACTGGGAAGCACCACTACCTTCCTATTTGCTAGGATCAACTCTGGTCTCCTCCTCAGGCCCTATCTCTGGTAGCAGAGTTGACACTGTAATGTGGGGAGGTTTCTCTCTTTTCAGCATGAGTGAGGGCAAATTCTCCTGCACACTGAGCAACCATTTATGCTGCATCTGTGAAATACTTCAGTTACTCCCCTTTTTAAATACCACATATCTGAGTATTACCTGATTTTTACCTCTCTCAGGTACTAACCAATCTATTGGCCCTGTGGCTCCACAGTCTCCTCAGAGATCTGAGTATCTGGTGGATTGGACAAATATCTTTGACTTCATGACTTCTCTTATATGAGAAACAGAACATGTAAATATTGTGAAGAGCACAGTAAAAAAAAGAAAGGCAAGGCAGAGTGGTGCATTTCTGTAATCACAGCATATGGGAAAGTAAGGCAGGAGGATAATTGAGGTTTGAGGTGGGCCTGGATGATAGAGCAATACATTTTGTCAAATGCTCTCCCCATCTTAAAACAAAAGAGGAAGAAAACACAGAGGTAGGCATCATAGAGATAGGTGACATGACATAGAGGTGGGAGACATCAGTCCATAATCTAAGCACAGAGGAATCTTGGGTAGGAAGGTCATCACCAGTGGACTGCATCATGAGTTCACAGGCTAAACTACCCTATGTAGTAAGACCCTGTCTCAGATAGAGAGGGAGAGAGAGACAGACAGAGAGAGAGAGAGAGAGAGAGAGAGAGAGAGAGAGAGAGAGAGAGAGAGAGAGAGGAGAGACAGGGAAACATAGAGAGAGAGCAGAGAGAGAGAGAATATGAAATAATAAAAAAGATTTTTTTGTTCTTTTGGTGATTGGACTGGGTATGAGGGAGGGCTAAGAAAGGAGAGGGCAGGGCTGGGGATTTATCGGTGGTGTCATACCTGCCTCACAAGTGCAAGGTCCCGAGTTCCATCCTTGGTACAGAAAAAATAAAAAGGAGAGGGAAGTTGGCCTAGTGTGATTAAAATGACCAATATTTATATGCACTGATTAATAGTACTCTGAAATGAATTGTGAGGAGTGCTTACCTTAGCTTGTCCATTTTCTAGCCTATTGTCATGCAAAATTTTATGGAATAAATTTGCATGCTCACCATACTTAAATCATCTTTGTCTTAACACTTTCACATCTAGCCAGAAATCCTAAGACAATGAGGAAAATTGCTTCCCTTGCAACAGTAAAAATGTGCATATCTATGCAGTTTATGAGCCACTGTACAATTTTATTAATGCTTGCACTTTCTGTCATTTTCTGTCGATGAAATTGTTATATTATTTCATTGTATATAAAATGAGAAAATCCTATACAAAAATTTTAAATACTTGGTTCAATGCCACATAGCTCTATAGAATTATGTCCAAATTATAAGTTAAGTTGCCTAGCAACAGAGCTCAGGATTTTAAGTTTACTTTGCATAAAGAAATGAAGGAATTGCCTGATATTTTCACTTTAGTATTGAAGATCTTTATTAACTCAGTGACAGAAATAAGACAGAAAATTAATGTATGCAAAATATTTTGTAGAAATTATTTCCACTGGACTTGATAAGTACTTGCTGTCATTAAGACATTACACATTTTGGCTTGAGTTAATAGGACATAGTCCCAAAAATATAAGAAAAGGGAAGGAAGGATGGAGAGAAGGAGGGAGGGGGAGAGGGAGGGAGGGAAAGAAAGAAAGAAGATAGCAAGGAACAAGGACAATGGGAGATAGAGAGGAAGGAAGTGTGGAGGAAACATGAAAGAATGAATAAAACAAGGAATGACCAAAAAGTAATGCAGCATCACAAGAACAGCATGGATAAGATCAATTAGAAAAAGTCTGAGTTGTGCTCAGAAAATGGCATTTACAATTTCAGAAATTGATAGTGCACTGGTAAATGTGGTGTGATACATAGAAAAGATTCTCCAAGTAATAAAATGGATAAATGAGGTTCCATTTGCACATATGTTGTAACAACTTACAATAAAACTTCTTTTACTCTTGTTTAAAAATCCAGTTCATCTACAAAATCATGATTTTCAGTGAGCCTTTCCAAAGTTTGAATTCTCATTCATTCACATAATCTAAATTCCAAAGACAAGATTCTTCCAAGAACATGTGGAACCCATGAAATTTCTCACTATGTGAAAAGTGTGGAAGCAAGATGTAATCATTGCAAGGATGGAGGAATCTCAGCTACATATTAAACCATAGTTAAAGCTAACCACAAGCAGATATGAAAACCAGTGAACCTGAAATTGAAAGATCTTATATTATCTCTCCAAGTCTTCTCTGTTCATCACTATCAAACATGTATAAGAACAACTAATGTGATCAACTTGTTCAAATACAGCATTCTTGGTAGTAATTGTCTAAAGGGTTCCAGAGATATTTCAATAAGTGTTTTTGTTGAGAGGGGAAGCAACATGCATAAATTTGTCAGAATTTAGACTAGGAACATGGAAGTTATGGAAAGTATTTGGCATGACACTGGAAAAACACATGGATACACACATGCACACACACACTCACACACAAAATCAGATGCATGGAATCCTACAAGAGGGTCTTCAGTGGAATCACTGCAGATAAAGAAATAATCATGAATTTGAAAAAGAAGTAGCAGAACTTTTCTAAGCAGAATTAATGTTAAGAAAGTGGAATGAATAAAAACATAAAGTTACTGCAGGACACTATCAAATTGTCTAACATAAAGCAGTAACAGAAGAGGAAAAATTGTGAGGATATAAATGTGAACACATTTTTAACAATAAGAAATTTAGGAAACCACTGGTTAAGTAGTTCAAAGGACCCTGGGAAGGATAACTATGAAGGATGGTTACATCTATGCAGAAACAGAAATGACAAATGCAATAACATGAATGAAATGTGGCAAATATTGGAAACTTTAATTTCAAATACTTTAAAACTAAAGGACTGAAAAGAAGTTATACTATTCCATTATGAATTTATGCCACATATAAAAATAGCATGTATGAGAAAAATAACAAACAATTAGGTAAAATTGGTCAATATTATTAAAGGGGTCTTTTATTGTCAATTATTTAATAAGGGCTGCATAGGTAGCTTAACAGTACAGTGTTTGCCTATTATTTTTCATGACCTGGGTTCAATCCCCCATACCAAAAAAGAAAAGTTATATATAGATATATATTCAGTAGAAATTAGTATATTATGGGATTAAAAACAAAGGTTACTCCATGGAGAGCAACAAAAAGAATATAAGAATAAAATAAAGATATCATTAAGTCCTAACAAAAATTAACTTAGAAAACAAAATATATTATTAAAATATTCTGCTGATGAATTTGATTAAAAATCAAAGTTCTTTAAAGTTACAGTAGAAGAAATACATAATTTGAGTAATTATCTAATTAATAAATTAAAGTATTTTATGAAAAACATTCATATGAACAAAATAAGATCTTTCAATTAATAAGCTAGTCTATTCCTCAGTGTTTTTTCACACTAGGAAAACTGTTCCTTAATACAATTACCTTACCCATATTCATCCACCATCTGATAAGTTATCCTTTCCTTTACCAAATCATTTTCTGCTTCTAAGTTTATACTTGTGTCTTTGAAGTTTTAGCCCCCAATGCCAAGCACAGTGTCTTCTATTAGAAACTGTACAAAACATTGAACAATGTACATTTCAATGTTTCAATAACATCAGTTTTAGTAAAGTATAATAGTGTTACTGTCTAGCTATTAATCATTGGGAAGCAAAACGAGGTCTTCATATTTTGTTGTGCTGCATTGTGGTGTTTTAAAAATTATATTTATATTCCATAGCATACTGACTTGGCACTGTGAAAGAGGGCATGAGATCTTACATTATTTCAGAGAAATAACATACATTATATGAGCTATGTAGTGATATGAGAAACAAATGATTGGGCAAATGCAAGTAGTTTAAATGTTCCTTATGGCCAAGAGAATATAGTATGGTTATTTAATAACATGATTTAAATGTTTCATATCCTATGTGATAAAGAAAATCTAATGGCACTAATTTAATTAAAATTTAGGAATTTCTTCAATTAAAATATTGGTTTCCAAGTCAGAGATTCTATTGACAGGTTTGCTAACAAAAATTAATAGTATAAATTTTCTAACATGTAAGTACATAAAATGAATGTAAGAAAAAAACACTTCTTATAAACATATAAATGTGCTTGGAATAAGACTCTGAATATTGCTCATATACTGAAAACATGTTACTCTTACATTACAGATTATTAGATATAAATTTTTAAAGTAAACAAATCAACAGCAAATATTATGCAAGAAATTATAGAAAAAATTATTAAATATATAGACATATATTCCTAGCCTCCTATCTGTAAGAATAGACAGACTGTCAATCATTATTACAAAATTTTTCTTTTCTGTAGTAATTTTCGTATTCCAAACTGTCTTCAGGATTAGGACATTTTACTTTCCTATAACTTTGATCTAATTCAATATTCAACTTTATTCTGAATCCAAAATTGGGAACTCCTGGGTTTGGTCTTTTTCCTTTATAGATGTTTTGTTATACAATGAATTAACAAAAATTCATAACATATGAAGAAATATTATTCAAATGTATTATGTATTAAATATCATAGTAATAGAAGGCATCTGATCATAATACCCAGTATTCATTGTTATTACCCTCAATGTTTTACAACCACCTTATGACCACACAAACATGGAATTATTAAATATCTTGTGCTGTTCACGATACTGACTGTTAGGATTTCAGTGTATTAATTTGTGTTGTATACTAGAAAGTTGGCAGTACAAGAATATAAATGCCTGAATCTTGATTTTAAAGACATTTCTCAAAACACTGTTGTTTTAATCTCTATTATAAGCAGAATGACTAACATAAAATTCTCTAAAATTAGAGCATACCTGAACATTGTATGATGTCATTTTCAATATGACAAACATATTTACATGTTTTGCACATTAATTGTCCTTAAAGTCACATGTATTTACCTACAGATTAGCATATATTTCAAGATTGCCAGATGAAATGTAAATGTGTAAAAATCTGTTCCTGGAAATGTCCACTATCGTGTTTGCTAAGGAAAGAAAGCTACAGAAAAATAAAGTAAAAATACACAAATTTTGGTTCAAAAACAGACTAATTTCCCCCTTTAAACAAGGAAAAGACAAGGGGAAATGCTTAGCACAACTGTGATATCAACTACCTGCAGCACCCTCTCTTCTGGATGATTCTAACATCAGCACTTTTCACCTCCTTTCTGAGTCTGTAAATTAGAGGGTTCATCATGGAGATCACAATTGTGTAAAACACAGAAGCCATCTGATCTCTTCCCAAGGAGTAGGACATCTTTGGTTTTAGATAAGTAAAGATGATAGTGCTGTAGAAGATAGTGACTCCTAGGACATGGGAGGCACAGGTGGAGAAGGCTTTCTTCTTTCCAGCAGTGGAATTAAGTTTCAGGACAGTGGCAAGGATGGACACATAGGATCCTGATATGGTGCTGAGGGAGAACTCTATGGTGGATCCAGCACTAATGAATAAAATGAGTTCAAGCACAAATGTGTCACTGCAGGACAGGGCTAAAATTGGGAATGTATCGCAGAAAAAGTGCCGGATGACATTAGACTTGCAGAAGTGCAATCTGCTTATACAAATCACATTGACAGTGGAATCCACAAAGCCAATAACATAGGACCCAGCAAGCAGGGCATGGCATGATCCTGTGCACATAATGAGTTGATAGTGCAGAGGGCAACAGATAACTGCATAGTGATCATAGGCCATTGAGGAGAGTAGAAAACATTCAGTACCAGCCAAGAGTATGAAGAAGAACATCTGTGTGAAGCAGCCCAGGAAGGAAATGCCCTTGGGAGAAGTCAGTAAGTTCTTTAAGGTTTTAGGGGTGATGACATTTGAGTAGCTGAGGCCAAGAAGTGACAGGTGGGTGAGAAAAAAGTACATGGGGGTGTGAAGCTAGGAATCCAGGTGAATGATCAGTATCATCCCCAAGTTCCCCCGCACCACGATCAGGTAAATCAGGAGAAAGAGCATGGAGAGGACCAGCTGTGTCTCTGCAGAGTCCATCAGCCCCATGAGGATGAAGCCAGCCACACTGGTGGAGTTCCATCTACTCATGGTGCAATGTTTTAAACTATTGAGAAATTAAATTCCATACTTAGGTTGAGTAACTAAACAGGTTTTGTTTTTATGAGTGGCCCAGAATTTATTTTAATTTGTTTACTCTTCCGTGGAATTGACAAAAACTTTGGTGAATATAAACAAAACAATTCAAATGTCAGATAGAGGATATGGTATGAATTGACATTTGCTTCTGAAATAATAACAGTTACATCCCATGGAATTAGCTTGAATATGATACATAATAAATGTTTTCTTTCTTAACATATTTAATTCACATATGAGTTTTATGCCACAGTCACTGTTACCCACAGAATTTGAGATAACAGGGCTGGCACAGAAAAGAACTTTTGTGAAATCAGAGCAGTTCCCTTATCACTGGAATTCTACCAAGATATTTTGCCTACTGAGAGAATACAAAGAAATTCACGTTCCTGTTTATAGCTTGTTTTTGCCAACTTGAGCAAGGATATGTAATGAACTACATGGAAAATAACTTCAGTTTACCTTTTATTCTCTTTTAGTTCCCAGCGCTATTGAGTATTAATTACAAATCAGTTTCACATTTTAGGAAATTGAGGCGAGGCCCACTAAGATTACACACTGCACATAGCATAGAATTTCTGAATATATCTATCAAAACTTAGAATGTAAATACCTTTTTAAACATTAAGACATTTTTGAACATAGGCTGTTGCTCCACATTCCTGAGGCAGGCTCTTTGTGCCTTTGGCCTTAGGTAGCCACTTTTCTGTAAAAGAGAAAAAAAGTCTAAGCTTTAAAGGTACTTTTTGCAGTGCTGATTACAATTCTCTCATGTCTGTTCCTGCTTTAAATATATTAATATTACTGTGATAAGTTTTAAGTGTATGTATGTGCATGTTTTTATGATAAAAATCCCCATTTCATCTTTTCTAAAACTCTCCAATTTTAAGCATGATACCTAGTGTGAGTCAAGGTTGGTGAAAACAGCTTGTTCCCATACTGTCTATCTAGAAATTTGAAAATTACAATTTTTTCCTGAAGGAAAGCATAATAATAATATAAGTACCTCAGACTTTGTATGATATTTCCTTTCCCTGATATAAATAATTTTTATATTTTTATACTATTCACTGTTATTTTTGTGCATTCTTCTTCTTAGTTCAGAGGTAAATTAAACCACCCCAGCAGATTTGTTCAGGCCTTGATCAAATGGACACTTAGCCAGGAAGTCTTATCTGAAAAGAGTTCCAGCAAGCAAGTGTGCATTTAACCAGAGCACTGTGTTCCCTGCTTCTTGGCCTGGTGCTTCCAGGGCCTCATCATGGAGCACACAGGGCTCTGCAGCACGTGGTCACCCTCTGGGCACAAATCCAAGGACAAACACTGGGCACAAGGCCAAGAACCAGTGTTCAAAAGAAAATGGGCAAAGAATTTCCCCTTTTACCCTAGGAAGGTTCACCCAGCAGAGCAGAAACACATTCCCTCATGATACTCTGAGATGTAGCTAAACCTTATTTACTTTTAATTTGTCACAGAGTTATTTTAATTTGAAAAGAATAATTTTTACATTCAATAGTAGTCTGTCAGTATTATGTTTTGTTTTGGTTTGGTTTGGTTGTGTTTTTGTTGTTGCTAAGTGAGTACAGATGAAATTTCCAGGCACATATTTATTTTATGACTGACATTATCACTGATGTAATGATAAAATTTTTATCAGGAAATACATTGTAATTAAAAGCATGATTCTACTATAAGAGTATCACATCCAGGGTGAGCAGCCATCCTGATGGCAAATAGCACCAATAAAGAATTAGAGGGAAGAAATTTAAGAAAGGAAGATGCTTTATTCCTGAGAAAGATGGAAAAAAAGGCAGAGAGAAATGAGCTGCCCTGGAGAGGACACAGGGTCTGGAAAAAGATGGACAGGTGCAAGCCTCTGTCCCTGGGCCTCTTTAGTTAGGGTTTTGGACCCTCTCTTTCAGGCCACAGCACCAGGACAGGGCACACTGTGTCTACTAACTTATTTTGGCTGGATCTCAGGTCCCAGGATCCTGAGCCAGGCACCCTTGCCTACCTGCAGGCTCTTGGGGGAGGCTTTGTTGAACTCCTTCCTGCTATTTGTGATGTATGAGAAAGTGTGGGCTTGTGGGGGAGGGGCTGTGTGTGTACCTAGTGTAGTAATACAGTGACCCTACAGGGAATATATATATGTTTGTATTTTATAAACTAAACTACTCTTGTCTTTTACTTTAGGTAGCTGCCCCATCCATGTCCCCTCTGCATTTTAATGAAAGTGGGGGCTCTCCTGCTCTGGCTTCCTCCTTCCTCTTTGCCTGTCAGTGCCTTCTCTGATCAGTCTCTTAGAGGGCATTCCATCCTTAGCTGTAAATTCTTGTTCTCACTGTGCTCTCTGGTGCTTTTATAGGTCTGCTTTCTCTCTTCTTCTCTTCCAGTGTCCTTTCAATCCCTCCTAAGAAATTCCTCCAGTAAAGTTGTGACATTTTACCTCTGGACTAGCCAGTGAATCTAACTACAGAGGGCAAAGCCACTTTGAGTAAGATTTCCTACTAATTTCTATAATAAAGTGTAATGCAGCCCTTCTTCCATTCTGTCCCTGCCTACAGACCTGGATATCTACAAGAGAATATGAGAAGGGAAGGAATAAAATAGGGAAGGGGAGGAAATATAATTGGAATGTTAGAAAATTTATAGGGAGTTTGAACCCAATTACTAAACTACCAGCTATGTGTATCTGATAGAATGACAGAAAACCACATGAAACAAACCTAGCTATGAGAGAACCTAACAAAACAAGATGATACCCTATAGGAGCAAAAGCAATAGCTTTAATTATTACACAATTACACAAACATACACACACACACAGTGATTCTGCATCCTTGTGGGAGCATCTGGACTGGAGACCAGTATTTCCTGTAGAATTGCACTGTGGGACAAGGCCTAATAGAAATACCAACATGGAAATCCCCTTGTCTTTCCTTTTTCTCCTTCTCAGCCTCTGTACAGCTGGGAGAGGCCATTTCCTGCAGTCTGGAGCTGAGCTCCACCCTCCATGGTGACCTCTGTCCTCTGCCAGGTTTGCCCTTGGGAGCCTGGACAACAGCTTCCCTCATCCCCTTTGATCTTGGGAGCCAGGGTGAGGGGGCATCTTGGTGTCTGCATAATATGTGCACAGGTCCTGAGCATGGCCCCAGTGCCTCAATTTCCAGGCCTGGCTCCTGGGTGCTTGGAAGCTCAGTGTCTATGAGCTGCCCTGATTAATCCAAAAGCCTCCAATCGATCAATAGCCCACTAGGTTATATTATGCTCACACAATAACTATATAAATGCTTTCCTCCCTATGTAATAAAGTGATTTAGCTTTCATTAAAATTAAACAATTTTATTAACAAATATTGTCTACAAAGTCATACATACTTATTAACAAAAACTTCCACAACAAAAAATTGATACAGTATTCTTTCTAAATCACATAGATGAAAATAAATTAAAACTGTTCCATTAAAAATAAGTGGGGACAGGAAAGAGCCCATGAATATATGCAATTGCTAAGGTATTTATTTAATGAGAGAAGAGTCCAAGCAATATATTGAACAAAAATATTTATTAAATTCTTAATCTTGATAAGAAAGAAAATCAGGAAAAACTACAAATACAGATTTTAGAAAATATAAATAT
>NW_004624856.1:63824-73878 GCF_000247695.1 Heterocephalus glaber | reverse complement strand
GAGAGGAATAAAGATAGGAAAGGAAGAAGTTAAACTGTCATTCTTTCCTGTTGGTATGACACTTTATATAGAAGCAAAAAAAAAAAAAAAAAACCTCTGCCAAAAGAATTCTAGACTTTATTTACAGATTGAATAGAGTATCAGGATACAAGGGGAATACTCTAAAACAACAGGCTTCTTATACAAACATAACAGACTCACTGAGAGAGAAAAATAGCAAAACAATTCCTTTCACAATAGCATCCAAAAAATGAAATATCTAGGAATCAATCTAATAAAGGAAGCAAAAGAACTCCACACTGAAAACTACAGAAATCTGAAAAAAGAGATAGAACAGGATATAAGAAAATGGAAACACATCCTTGTTCCTGGGTAGGAAGAACCAATATAGTGAAAATGGCCACACTGCCAAAACTGCTATATAGATTTAATGCAATGCCAATTGAAATTCCAACAATATACTTCACAGAACTAGAGAAAATCATCCAAAAATTCATTTGGAACCAGAGAAGACCTAGACTAGCAAATGCAATTCTAGGCAACAGAGACATTGCAGGGGTAATCCCCAACTTGAGATTATACTAGAAAGCTACTGTGATAAAAACAGCATGATACTGGCAAAGAAACAGACCTGAGGATCAACGGAATAGATTAGAAGATGCAGAAACAACTCCAGACATATTCAGGCACCTCATTTTTGATAAAGGAGCCAACCACTCTCACTGGAGGAAAGATATCCTATTTAATAAATGTTGAAAAAACTGGATTTCAATGTGCCAAAGATTAACACTAGACCCATATCTGTCACCATGCACTAAACTAAGATCAAAGTGGATTAAGGATGCAAATATTAAAACAGAAACACTAAAGTTTCTGGAAGATAAATTAGGTAGAACTCTTGAAGACATTGTCATAGGAAAAGACTTTATGAACAAAACCTCAGTAGCATGGAAACTAGCACAAAGAATGAACAATTGGGATCTCATCTTATGAAAAAGCTTGTGCACTGCAAGTGAAACCACCAAGAGAGCTAAGAGACAACTTACAATGTGGGGAAAAAATTTACTAGATATTCTAAAGACAAATGTATACTATGTAGAATATATAAAGAAATCTAAAAAAAGTGTGACACCAAAATATAAAGGCCCATTTCAAAAATTGGCATCTGATATTAGCAGACATTTCTCAGACAAAGAAGTAAAAGCAATAAACAAACATGAAAAATGTTCAACATCATTGGTCATTCAAGAGATGCAGATGAAAACTACACTGAGATTCCACCTCAATTCAGAAAGAATACTGCTATCAAGAAATAAACCAATAACAAATTCTGGTGAGGTTGTGGAAGAAAGGAACTCTTCTTCATTTTTGTTGGGAGTGAAGACTGGTGCAACCACTGTGCAAATCAGTATGGAGTTATGTCCAAAACCAGGACAAGAAGCCCCATTTGACCCAGTTGTTCCTCTGCTGGATATCTTTCCAAAAGAATTAAAGGAATCATACCACAGTAATTTATGAGCACCCATGTGTATAGCAGCACAGTTTGTAATAGCTAAAACTTGGAAACAGCCCAATTGCCCATCACCTGGAGAGTGGATAAAGAAGATTTTTTTTTAATGTAATGGAGTACTACTCAGCCATGGATAATGAGAAACTAGAGATATTTATAGCTAAGTGGATGAATAATGAGGTCATACTCTTGAGAGAATTGATAGGACACCCGTGTAAATTCCAAATAATTTCTCTGGTGTGAAAAATTAAAAGTGTAAGGATCAAAACATATATTTGATATTGTATAATAGGAAGAAAAGGTGTAAAGTAGTAGGGGAAGTGGGAAGGGTTGGGGAAAGGAAAGAAGGGAAAAGAAAAAATATGAGAAAAGGAAAAAAATGGATAAAATGTCATTGTAAATAGGGAAGCATGGAGGGAGTGAAGGCAGGGCAGGGTAACGAAGAAAAAATAAGATCCCAGATATGTCATATAAAGGTACAAAATCCCAGTGATGAATGTAACTATATTGTACACCCAAAATGTACCAATAAACTTAATGGAAAACAAATCACTAGGAATGCTGAGTGGAAGACCTATTGTGTGGTGATCTTTTGAGTAAGTAGCTTTGTTGTTGAGATGTGTCTTAGGCTGTAGTGTCTCAGCCTGAAAGCATGTAGTCCACTCCTTGGTTCTAAACTTTGGCATGAGTTTGTACTTGTAACACTGTTTTATAGGACCTAATAATCACCAGTAATGGCAATATCTGATGAACATCCATATCACAACATGTAAATTGACATGTAATTAACTTAAAGATCTTTTGCAAGGTCACACATTCTATGGATGGGCTTGCCAAGATAAACTGATAGAATATATTTTTTAAATCATGAAAATACAAATAAATGAGTATAAGATAAAACTACACCTTATAGAAATACCTGGTGTGTGGAGAGTTGAATTGTCCATATATATATGAAATTACTAACATATTTATGTGATGAGAAGAGCCCTAACAATATATCAGACAGTTAATATCTATTGAATTCTTAAACCTAATCTCAAAGAAAAACAGACAGGAATTTCTACAAATATAGTTTCTAGAAAAGACAGATATGAAAGATAAATAAAATATGATTTTAAATAATATTGATGTAATAAAAGGCATGTTTGTGTCACTGATTTAAAAATATGAGTAATACAGTACATTTTTAAATATTAGGATGAAATAACAGTCTTAAAGTATTAAAACATTGACAAATCTTAATTCTTAAAATAGAGATGTTGAACTTTAGACATCTGAAATGATGAAATTTTTTTTACATAGAATAACTTCAATTTCAAAAAGTAGGTGTTTTTATAATCAAATATTTGGAGTAATCAGTGTAATAATTATTATGCAAGGTCAAATAAAATAGCTTACTTGGGAAATGGAACTGTGTATTATAAAATAATCTTAAAATATCAAACAGAAATTTTAAACTGACATTATAAATGTAGAGAAAAAATATTTTCTTTAAAAAAGGAGATTTTTATGCCTCTTCTTGATCTAGGATTATGGACTGCCACATATTGTAATTCATTGTCAATTCTTTCCTTTGAAATAGGTTTACTTAAAAAGTATAACATATGAGACAAATGTGATAGTCATTAATTTACTTTTTAAGAAGAGTATAAACCTGAAAATATCAGGAGAAAGGCAAAGGAGCCAGTGGCTGAAGCTCATTGTCATGTCACAGAAAGGTTTGGTCTCCACATGGCTCACAGGAACACATCTAAGAGCTGTTATTGCTCACTGATTTTCAAATTGGTAAACTTAGTACATTTCAGGTTCAAAGCAATATAGAATGAGTGTTGTAATTTTGCTCACACACCCAGTAGAGGGTAATCTTTGATATTTCAATTGTACAGTGTATTAAATATTAAACTTTAAAGTGAATAAAGAAAGCAGCAAAGATTATACAGAAAATGACAGGAATTGTGCTAAAAATATAGGCATATATTAATAACTACTGATTTCAAAAAACATACACAAAAGAGGCAACCTGTGATGCAGTATTTCTCATATATATATATATATATATTTTCATCATTTTCCAAATTGTCTTCAATATTAAGATACATCACTTTCCTATAACTTAAGTCTACTTCAATGTATTACCAATCATAAAGTGGGAACTGCTGCTCTATTTTTTAGCTGTTTGTTAGTTTGTAAATTAAGTGGAAAAAAAGGAGGTTTGTAAAACATAAAAGAACACTATTCAGAAATATGTAGTGTTTATTATGTCAATATATTGTAGGAATGCCAGCCTTCTGGTGAGAATGGCCAGCTCTTATTTCATTGTCCTAAATGTTTTCTGTCCAACTTCTGATGAGAGTGACATGGAATTAATATGTTTTGTACAGATGGGCATATAGAACCTTATTATTTCAGTGAATTGCTATTTTCCAAATGCTGGCAAAAGCACCAGATGTAGAATCTTGACTTGACAGCAATTGTCCCAAACTTTGCTGCTGATAATCACTATAAATAAAATGACATAGGAAAAGTAAAGTGATTTTTCATTATGAAATATTTTAAACTTGAAATTTGCAAAAATATTATATTGGTATACTTCATAAAATTACAACAATTTTCTCTTTTTGCACAGAAGTTTTTCTTAAAGAGCACAGATGTTTTTACATTTTAGTTTTAACATTTAATGATTCCAAATTATAACATAAACTTGTAAGTATTTGTGTCTCTAAATGTTCAAGATCCTATTTGTTAAGTAAAGACTAGCTGAAAAGGAAAAATAATAAGATTCATTTTTTTTCACAATGAGACCAAAAAATTTCCTTGAAGAAATTAAAAAGACAAGAGGAAAAGTATAAATGTCTAGTATTAGTGTATTTTAACAGTCTAGAACCCACAATCTTCTGCATGAATCTAACCACAGCATTTTTTACCTCTTTGTTTTTGAGACTATAAGTGAGAGGGTTCGGCATGGGGATCACAATCGTGTAAAACACAGGAGCCACCTGATCCTTTCCTAAGGAGTAGGACATCTTTGGTTTTAAGTAAGGAAAGATCATAGTGCCATAGAAGATGGTGACTCCCAGTAGATGGGAGGCACAGGTGGAGAAGGCTTTTTTCTTTCCAGCAGTGGAATTAATTTTCAGGATGGTGGAGAGGATGGACAGATAGGATCCAGAAATGATAATGAGGGACATCACTAAATTGGATCCAGCACAAATGGATATAATGATTTCAACTTCAAATGTGTCACTGCAGGACAGGGCTAAAATTGGGGATGTGTCACAGAACAAGTGCTGAATGACATTAGACTTGCAAAAATGCAGTCTGTTCATGAAAACCGCATTGACAGTGGAATCCACAAAGCCAACAACATAGGAAGTAGTGAGCAGAGTATGGCACAGTCCTGTGGACATAATGACTGGATAGTACAGGGAGCTACAGGGAGCTATATAGCAATCATAGGCCATCGAGGAGAGAAGGAAACATTCCACAGAACCAAAGACTATAAAAAAGAACATCTGGGTGAAGCAGCCCTGGAAGGAGATGCTCTTGGTGGAAGTCAGTAAGTTCTGTAAGGTTTTAGGGATGATGACACTTGAGTAGCTAAGGTCGAGAAATGACAGGTGAGTAAGAAAAAAAGTACATGGGAGTGTGAAGCTGGGGATCCAGGAGAATGATCAGTATCATCCCTGAGTTCCCCAGCACGATGATCAGGTAAATCAGGAGAAAGAGCATGGAGAGGACCAGCTGTGTCTCTGCAGAGTCCATCAGACCCATGAAGATGAAGCCAGGGACAGTGGTGGAGTTCCATCTACCCATGCTGTCCTCTGCACTTTATCAGTTGAATAATAATTTTTAGTAATTACTCCATCTTGTAAAATATTTTTATGTGAATGGCTCAATATATTCCATAGTATTACTAGAAATTGATGAAGCCTATTGTGAAGAAGAGCAAAAAAATTTAATTGCTATGTATAAATATGGATATAAAATGACATTTGTTTCTGATACATTAAAATGGTAGATCCTGTTTTTAGTATGAAACTGATACTACTCTAAACTCCACTAACACATTGAATTCTCAGGAAAAGATTATACCATAAAGATTCTTATCCACATACTTTACTTCTGAAATAGGCCACGGATTACTTATGTAAAAAAGAGCAGTTACATGTTCACACTGATTCTACCTAGATATTTTGACTTCAGAGAACAAACTTACAATGCTGTATTTCTGATCAGGACTTGTTTTACCAATCCTGATTCAGGATATATAATTGATCATGCTAAAAGCTGTTTTTAGTGTATTATTCATTTTCCTTTTGTTCCCAATGATTTATTATACTAATTAAAATAATTTCTGTCCAGAGACTCAGGTGATTTACATTAACATTAAATTCCTGATGATATAGTAACAGAAAAAATTAATGTTTGAAACTTTTGTGTTTTTAAAAATGAGCTTCTTCTCCAGCTTCCCCTGGCTGAGAGCAGGCATTCTGTTCCTGTCCTTACTCATATGACTGCACAGAGAATGAATGCTTGGTCTCAGCAATATCATGACTGCCTGAGAAGAACATTCAGATACCACCCCAGGAGGTCAAGGTCTGCTTTAACTTGGAAAAGGGGAGGGAGGCAGCTTGTAGTCACCTGGACATAAAAGCCCTGGCATAAATTAACACAGGGAGACAGAGATTTGTGGGGAGCAGAGGCTCCTGTCTCTCCTGTGGAGCAAATAAACCATTTTCTTTCAACCAAAATAACTTTTCCCCACCTTTTGTGAGCAGCCAGATCTGATATGGATCTTCAGCTCTAGTAAGAATGTATTTTTTAACTTGCCAATGCAAACTGAATTTTCTTCACTCATTATATTTTCAGAATAGGTACACTGCTTGTATACTTTGATTTCACAAACTCTATATCCCTTTTTCTGCAAATGTTAAAATTACTTATGATGAGACTTAAATGATATGTGTGTACATATTTTTTGGATAAAACACCCTCAATTTTATCTAGTATAATCCCCTCGTGATCTCAGAATGATACTCACTGTGCACAAAAGTTGCTGAAAAAACTGTCTTCCAAATTTGTTTGTTTAGAAATATGTCATGCAGAAAATATTCTTAGAAATAAAATAGGAAACCATATAGTGAGCTGGAAATTATTGTAATCTGTTTTTCTAGGGGAAATTTATCTTTATGTTTTCCCACATTCTTTTTTTTATTCTGAGGAAAACTCTATCACCCTAGAAATTTTGTTCAAGTCTTGCTCAAATGGAAAGGTCACACTGAAATTTCCTCTGAAAAGAGTCTGAGGGAAACCTGTGCATGGAAACATACCACTGTGTGCCTCTCCTCCCAGTCAGCCTCATATACTGTGCCTTCAGAACACTGAAACCTCTGGTCATCCTCGGGGAGCAATTTCCAGGGAAGAATTCTTGGCCTGATTCCAAGGAGAAAAGTTCAATTTAATGAACATAAGCTTTTGTCTTTTGCATTAGAAGTCCCACATTTAGAACATAAACACTCCATCTTCTTCTCATGTAATGCTCCAAGATTCTACTGAACTTCATTTATTTACTTTTTAAATTGATATATAGTTATATAAACTTTCCAGGAATTAAGTTTACATTTGAGTGATTAATCAGGATTTTTTTAACTAAGAAGTTAGAGAAGAAATTTCCTGAGTCATACTTTCTTTACAATTGACATTGTGAAGGATGGAACAATCAAATATTTCCCCTGGAACTGTTGTATATTTAAATTAATGTCTTGACCACAGAAATAATTCATAGTCATTAGAAAAAGTAAAAAACATTAAAATTTAAAGAAAAAAATCAAGCAATTTAAATATTGTTAGTTATTGTTAGTTTTTCATAATAGTAATTTCCTCGAGATATTTTCTTTTTTTGAGGAAAAAAAACTAATTTGGATGTGTACTTTTAAGTTTGCATAATTACTATACTACAGTGCATTGAGTAATTTTTCCTAATTTTTTGACTCAATATATTCTGCTTGGACTGGTTATGTTAGCCTGTTACTAAGGAGCTCCCTCATGTCTCATGCATTGGACAGGACTCCAGTCTTCACTAACAGAACTGAAAGGATAAATAGACATCCTCAGGCCCCACAGAAATGGGGCAGGACATAACTTCTGGTTTGTCTGGCTGGCTTCATCTATAGGCTACATTCATGTAATATATTTTATCATTTTAGTGTACCTGATTTTTTATTTTTAAAAAGAAAAATAAGCACAAACACATAAGCAGCCTGGATACTATCATTCTTTTCTGTTGGTCTGAGTAAAAGCATGACAAATAATGTGTTGGGTGCATGGAGACCTAGAATGAGACCCTGAAGAACAAATTCTATGACATTTTACATGACATTTACATGTCTCATTCACTCTGCTTAATACTTGTTAGAGTCAGGCTTAGGAGAGCTAGATCTGCCACTAAACTGGATAATGAGATGAATCCATTCTGTCCTATAGTGTATCTTTATCAGTGTGTCTCCTCCAGGAAATATTTAGCAAGTGTCAGTTCCATTCCTTTTCCAACAGAACAACAGACCTGCTCTTGGTAAATTCTAGTAAGATGGTTCTGTTGGGCCTATTAGTAAGGCTCTATCTCAAAGCCTCATGGATCTCTCCAGGGCAGATGAAGGCCTCGCAGGCATCCATGTGTTTATTTACACTTTTTTTCACATTACTTCTCAGCAGATAATTTAGAAAAGACAATCAGGGGATGATTTCTTGCTTTCAAGGAACCCACTGGCTAACCATGGGACTAAATCTAAATACACAAAGTAATATAGAGTAGGTCCTTGAATTGGTAGTACTTGTGGGAAGTAATTCTACAATATGATCCATGCAACATACAAAATGACACATGTGTTGGAACGTCCAGACCTCATATTGCACTATTAGGCATTATCCTTAATCTATGAACCATAAATACACACTACACAGCTTGCCAGTAGATATTTTGCCAAGGAAGGTGCTGACAATACATGCTGTTTTCATTCTTGCTCCGTAAATTTTTAATTTTTCAGTGATATGTATTTATGATTTAATAATTATTTCAATTATACATATGACAGGTGATAATTGTTAGTAGTAAATGATGTGTAATGATCAACTCAGGGTAATTTGCATTTTCATCTCCTTAAACCATAAAAAATATGATTAAAACATGAACATATATTTCTAGCGTTCAGTGTGATAAATTTATGTGAGTACACAGTGTGTACTGATCATGTCAGGGTAATGAATGGGTCCACCTCCTTGTCCTTATTTTATATTTGGAAATTTTGTACTCTGATATTAGTGAATTGCAGACTATTAGTAATGAAATGGCCAGAATATACATTTTATTTGACAGTGACCTCATTCATGAAATTTGTATGACATTTTCTCTGTGATTCTGGCCTGAAATAAAATGTTATCTATGTCTAATATAGAGAAACATGTTTTAAGAAACTCATTGTTGCATCCCGTAGCCTCTTCTAATTCCCTCTGCTCTTGAGTGCTCCCCATGTGATCTTGCATGCCCTGTGGTGTCCTCTCCTCTGGACTGAATTAGAGAGGAGCAGAGGCCCCCAGTGCTGGGCAACTAAACCTTTCCAGCTCCCATACCACCACCCCCAGCACAGAGGAGCAGAGCCCAGCCCAGTGCCAAGGAGGTGATCCTTTGGGCCAACCATATTACCACCACCAACCCAGAGGAGCAGAGGCCCCAGCACTGAGCATCTGAGCCTTTTGGGCTCCCACACCAGTGCCCCCAACACAGAGAAGCAGAGGTCCTCAGCATGGTGCAGCTGAGCCTTTAGGACTGCAACCCCCAGCACAGAGGACAGCCCTGGACAGTGAAGAGGAAGTGTTCCTCAAGGGAGCTGACAGCACACCACCCACCCACCCAGACTGAAATGAGAAGACAGGTAAACAAGTCTCAAAACCAGACTTCCAGATCACTTAGAGAAACCCCAAAGGGAAACAAGATGGAACACTTTGATATTCAACCACCTGAACTCCCTGAACTGGCAACAAAAGAGGATCTGGAAAAAATGAAATCAGAAATAATTTCTCACATAATAGCAGAGATTGTGCCCATAGTGCAAGACATGATTAATAAATCTACAGAGGGCACAGATAAAAAAATAGAGGATCTGAGGAACATGATGGAATCCCAACATAAGAAACAAATGGAATCTATAAAACTGATGCAAACATATTTCCAGGAGATTAAAATCTCCATCAAAAATTTATGCAGCAGAATGAGCAATGTGAGGACAGAAGGTCAGATATAGAAGATAAGATTGCAATTAGTGACAAGGAAAAGAAAAATTGCTTTAAAATTATAAGGGACAATGAGAAATCAATCCAGCAGTGTAGGGAACAGGGGAAGGGGACGTTACCAGAACCTCTGCAGTGAGTCCTGGTCTCCTGCGAGCCACGGCAGCACATGGAGAATTACAGGAAAGGTAGACAAATGAGACTGAGAAGAAGCTGAGCTTTGGGTCTGATCAGTGCTGCTCTGGGCAGCAAAGACAA
>NW_004624856.1:0-35597 GCF_000247695.1 Heterocephalus glaber | reverse complement strand
AAATGTACCAATAAAATTAATTTTAAAAATTAAAAAATCTTAAAAAAGAAATGCATTGTTCTTGTTTCCCCTTATTTGCTTGGATTTAAAGGGTTTTAAGGCTATGGGATAATGGATGCATTTCATTTAAAAATGACACTGTATGAAGAAATCTGAATCATGTTTAAATCAAATTTTATCAAGTGTGATTTCCAAATATGTGTAAGGTATATATAGTGGTGTTATGAATTCTTTGCTGAATGATTTGTATATTTTCATGGGTCTCTAAGTTCCCTGAAGTCAAGGAAAGTTAATTGTCCCTGCACACTGCTCCTTTCACAAGGTCTGGAAAATAAAAACTATAACCTCTCTCACCTAACTGTGTGCTCCCTTTCTCACTCTTTTGGAATCAGAAGAGGAGGAGAAAACTGTGGCAAAGGGTCTGCATTTCCAAAAAATGAAGTACTGGTGCAGTTCATCTTTATGGAAAATGTTACATGTAAACATATAATTTATTAAGGGAAAGGAAATATTATGAGAAAAGGAAAAAATGGAAACAAAGTCTTTGTAAATAGGGAAAGGTGGAGGGGGTGAAAGGAAAGCAGGGAATGGACCAAAAATAAGAAGCAAAATACATCATGTAAAGGTGCAAGCTCCCAATGATGAGTGTGAATGTATACCTAAAATGTACCAATAAAAGAATTTAAGGAAAGAAAAAAAACATAACTTATTTAGCAAAAAGAATGTTACAGAACATCATCAGGATTTTTTTTTTAAAGTGCCATAGGAAATATTCAGGACAGAAAACAAATTTTGCTTACTCACTTTCCTACAAATTTTTGGTTTACTAATGCAAGAGAAATTATATTAAAAATATATGGCTGATCCCACCATTTCATCACCCAACCTCTCCCACACTGTGCAGACACATCTCATTTAATGACCAAGTTTCCTTCCTGTGACTGAGTAGTTAACTTAATTGATCGCTAAGTGATGAATTGTATATAGTATGTACATTATATTATTAAGAACACATAAATGGCCAAAAGAAACTCCAACTTGATGACTTTGTTTTTATTTGCATAACTTTTACATGCAGGACATAAAACTACAGTACTGCACTGTACAACACAGTCTGCAAAAATTGCAGTACTGTATAAACATGGTGTGCTGTAAAAAAGATATTGAGGTTCTATCAACAATACTTACAGAACTGTACAAAAAAAGATGAGTTGTAAGTCTGAGAGATGAATCATAAATCCAAACAGTGGGCCTCAGTCTTAAATCAGAACTGTGGTTAAACAGATAGCTCGTTAATCCAAGAATCTCTGTATTATACCAAGATTGGTGATGATGTTTTCCCCATTACACAGGCACTGCCTTCTAGTGGCAAGTTTTCACGAGCAAGTTACCAGCATTTGGTCCAGCTCTGACTGGTTACACTTAGGATTTGAGGAACCATCATTTCATCAAGTAAACAAATGCATGGATCCACAAATGCAATGCCACCACTCAATCCATGTATTCTTTTAATCAAATGTTAAGAAAATGAAAGATTATTAAAAAGAAACTCTTATGTCTTACCCACTTTGCAGTCAATCTCTTATTTCATCTTTAGCCAATGATGGCACACACATAATCATGCAGAAATGAAAAGTAAAGAATTGCAAAGTTCTAGAGCAATGAGGAAAAGTAATCCTCACCTGCAGACTATGATGCTTTGGGTCACTGTGCAACTGCCTCCTGCCCATCTTCCTTCAAAATTTCTTGGATGCAGCCTACCAGCTCACCCAGTTGCACAGCAGCAGAAGCTAAACTTATGACTACCTGTTTAAAAGGTTATAAATATATATCATTTACTAAGTTCAGCCTAAATTTAGAAGTCGAAACTAAAGATCAGTAATACATGGTATTTCCTTTGGATTACAAATTGTAGGACATTACAGGATTTACTCAAAAGCTTATAGGAATGTGAAAAAAGAGCTCCTCAAACTTTTTCAATTCATGCTACACACAGGAAAGGATAATATCTGTGCATGCACTGGTAAAAAAAAAAAAAAGATGCAAGACTACTCTCAGCTGGAACCCTAGGCCCAAAAAGAGCTTTATTTTATTCATAACAGATAGGAACTTATGGAGTAAAGAGTCAAATTTATGAAAGTCCTAGTGAAAAAATGCTGACAAGCACTGAAACCACTGCAAATTCCTCAGTGAAATTTTAGAACTCTAGAACTAAATTCTCAAACATTACTTTCATCTTTTTCTGTCAATATTCATGACAGATGTACTCTCTCTTACTTAACATTCTTCCCTTGGTATCAGACAATGTTCACACATAACAGTGATTCCAATGAAAACATATTAAACCAGCAGGACAGGGTCAAGTCAAACTCCCCCCAGTGTCATACCACTACCTTGTTAGGCTGCTCCCTTGGCTGCCTTTCTTATTTTAAAAAGAATGGAGAGTTTAACTCACAAATGTGGAGCCTTGTAAATATTAGGCTGCTGTTCAATCCCTTTGGAAGTGGATTTATTCCAACTGTAGGGTTCAAAAACAGTAGTAATATTGTTCTTGGAACTAAGAGAACCAGTGATGAATTTCTTGCTACTGTTACAAGTAATAAGAGCTCAGCCCAGCTTTCTGTGACCTCTGAAGGATAAAGGAAACTGGTTATTTCCTCTTCTTGTGATTATACCACATTGTGAGACTTCTAGCCTTTTAATAAATGTGCTGATACTCTGAGCTTCCCTTTCAATGCATTTAATTTCAGTCATTGAGCAAAAAGAGATAATAAACAAATAATGAGTTACATTCTAATACATTTTTAAATCCTCACTCCAGATTTTAAAAACATCTTGTGTCTCTCTCACCCTGACCAGCCTGCTCCTCTTCCTGAGCCAACCCATAAGTATCAAAATCAAGAGGCTAAGCGGGCAAGGTTTCCATGGAGTCCATAGACAGGAGGGCGATGAGCCCTGATGGTTCACTATGGACAAAATGTTCCCTGTGGGATTGGAGTTTTCAGGACACAGAAGGCAGCCACAGTGACTGAGACCAGAATCAGTGTTGTTACAGAAGACAGAAAATGTAGCTTCATAATGAGCAACTTCCTTCTTCATCTACAGATTCTACCCTCTTTCTTCTTCTGAGACATATTTTTTTCATTGACTTCAGAAAGCGTTTGAGTCACTTCTTGGGAAACAGCATCCTCTCTCTTCTGTGCTACTTTGTACTTGAGAACAAAGTTTTTGTTCACAAAGACTACTAAGCAAGTCCTTACCAGGGTTGTCCCACCACAGAGCAGCAGACTGAGGAAGATCTACATGCCATGTACCCCAAAATGACCAGATGGGGAAGACAGACAGCATGAATGAGTCTCAAAGAAGAGTGCAGAAGACTCTAGAGGTTGTGGCTAAAATCCTGCAGTTCAGGTTCTCCAGGACTGCAGCTTAGAGCTGCCTCTGTAGTTATGGTGGAGCAGGAGCCCAGAGACAGGAAGGCCAGTGAGATTCACAGCCACCAGATGCCTCTAAACTTCTAATAGTCCCCAAAAACTATGTTGATCACTGGAAGCACTCATGTAATAAAGGTTTTTCATTATGTATAACTATTAAACCTAAGAGAAAATTTAATTTAATAAATAATCACATGTAGCTTCTTTGGAAGAAGAAACTCTCTTCATGGAACACAAATGATTTGATTTTCTGTAACTTCTTGTTATTTTCTAATCCAGAGCTTCTTCATGGCAGTTTTCATCTCTGCATTTCTGAGAGTATAGATGAGGGGGTTCAGCATTGGAGTGATTACAGTGTAAAACACAGCTAAGTACTTATCAGTGGGCAAGGTAGAGGGAGGTCTCACAAAGAGAACAATGCAAGGAACAAAGAAGAGGACCACCACAGTGATGTGGGAGCCACAGGTGGACAAGGCCTTGTGCCTGCCTTCCTGACTCAGTTTCTTCAGTGAGTGCAGAATGACCCCATAGGAGATGAACAAGAGCATAAGGATGACCACACACATTGCCCCATCATTGGCCACCCCTGTGAGGCCAATGTTGTAAGTGTCAGTGCACGCAAGTTTTAATAAGGGGTACATGTCACAAATGAAGTGGTCAATGATGTTGGGGCCACAGAAGGGAAGATTATAAACAAACAGAATGTGCACTATAGCATGCATAAAACCCCCAACCCAGGACAACACCAACAATAGAACACACAGCCATGGGTTCATGATGGTCAGATAATGCAGGGGTTTGCAGATGGCCACATACCGGTCATAGGCCATGACAACCAAGAGTATTATCTCAGCACCACCAAAAAAATGTTCTGAAAATAGCTGAGTCATACATGCTTGGAAGGAAATGGTTTTCTTGACATGGAGTAGGTCTATCAGCAAATTTGGGGTAGCTGTGTTAGAATAAGCAACATCCATAAAGGATAAGTAGCCAAGAAAGAAGTACATTGGAGAATCCAAGGCTGGGCTGAGCATCACAGTCATGATAATAAGCAGGTTGCCTGCCATTGTCACCATGTAGATCAGCAGGAACACAGCAAATAATATTTTCTGACCTTGGAGGCTCTGAGTGAGTCCCAAGAGCACGAACTCAGTCACATTGTTCCTTTGTTCCATACGTCCTTCTGCGTGTCCTTTTATCACTGCTCAAAATAAAATTATTATCTGCAAAAAGCATTATTACTAGGAAATTTTGGGATGTTTATTCATTCCTTAAATAGGCATTATGAATATTCTGCTCCTAAACTGTCCTTTTCCTAAGGATTCAGATTTGATGAAGCAGGGAGTCTAACTTTAGGGATCCGACAGAATAATCATGACAGAAAGAAAAGAATCAGGATCCTGTGAGCAAAGGACAGTCTGTGAAAGAAATATGAGTCTCCCACAACTAGCTTGTGTCTGGAAGCTAATGGAAGTGCACACAGTGCTAATGTCATAAAGAAAAAAAAGATGGATTAAATATTTAATGTAACACAACAGCAAGACTTCTTTATGTTTTAACTTCTCATTAACAAAGTAAATGTGATTTTCTACATTCTTGGCATAGAAGAATCTTCTCAGCTAATAGAAATATCAGGATGACACATTGGACAATTTTAAAATATTTTAAGAATGTACAAAAGGGTACAATAAATGAATACACCAAAGCAGTTTAGAAAGGAGGAGAGGAGAAGAGAGGAGAGAGCAGGAAAAGGGAGGAGAGCACGGCAGTGATAGATGATGAAAGACAGCAACAGGAAGACTGCACACAGAGAAAGAAAACTGCTGTAAGCAGAATCATCTTCACTAATACAATATTTTCTCAAGTAATCATAGTAATGACTGCTGCTATCTAAATCTCTACTGACATTTACTTCAATCTGATTTATCATTTTTGCCCTGCTCCCTCTTCACAGACATGGAACATCTTTCTTTTGAACTATGACCCCTGTCTCTGCTCATGCTGTTTATTTCATCATGTTTTTCACTCCTAACACTGCTCTTCCAATCTTCCCCTCCATTTCCTACATCCCTATTTTCCTTCCTATATTGCAGCCTTCTGTTAGCGTATTCACACAATCTGTCTTCATATTTAATATTCTATTATTGACCCGAATTCCCTTTGAAGAAAGCATCAAATGCAACTCTCTGATCATGTTATACAAACCCTGTCACATAAGTCCAAAGTCAGTGTGAGTTCTCCATTTAATTGACACAGCATTCTTTTGAATTAACCCAGGAGCTGGCTGATTCAAGTACATATTACATTACATTCTCCAGAGTCACTCTTTAACTTCTACAGATGCCAAATCATACTTTAATTTTTAACATTCCAAACAAAGTTCAGAAGACAGGTCCTCTGACCCTATAAAGCAATTGACAAGGACCTGCTCACCAAAAGTCTCCCAAATGGTTACACTTGCAATTAGTTTGTAAGAACACTGGTTATTACAGGAAGAAAATGTATTCTACATTTTTATAATTTTGAAATATGCAAGAGGCATGTTCAATATTGGAATCAATATACACAGATCTTAGCAATAACAAAGGACCACAGTACGTAATTACCAAAATCATTTAGAACTTAATAAAGACTGAGTACCTATGTCATCAATGTACATAGTGAAAAGCCTCCCTTAGAGATATACATGTACATGACCTTCCTGAGTTACCTGCAGAAGGACAGAGGCATTTTTTCCCAGTTCTGTATTCTGCTGCTTCTCTTTGACCCTAACTGATAACACCTTCATGCAGCAAATTTTTGAAAAATTTTAAGCTAATATAAATAATGTCTTGTAACATTAAGAAATCTGACTGTATTATACAGAGACCTAGATCTTTATTTTTGGCAAAATATGTCTTTAAAACAAACAATTGTTACATAAGCATTTTGAGATTTAAAAAGGTAAGTAAGTTTTATGGAAAAAAGAATCATGAATACCTGAGATATATATCTGGAATTTTTATTAAAAACAAAACAATAATTAAGCCTTCATAATATTTGGATTTCCAGTCAGGTACAGTGGCCTGACTTCATATACCATGGTTGAAATTAGCACTAACTAAAGAATCAATAAAAATTGAATCCCTATCCTATCATGCCTTAAATATATTATGTTTATTTCAAAAAATACAGTTATATGACTACCAGTATATACAAACATTCCCCGAGGTAAGGAGCAAAACTTAGAATGCTTTATCTGTATTTGAATCACAATTCATATTATTGAATCATTCAGTTCCTGTGTCTCAATGGGAGAAGTTACTTTAATTAAGCCCAATGAGACCATAAGCAGCATTCTGAGATAGGCAATGCACTGAGATGTCAGAAGAATAAAAACTATCTAGAACATCATTTCCACAGACAGGCCCTCTGGGGGAATTATAATAATTGAATAACTTGAGGTCACAACACCAACAAGGAAAAATCCAGTCTGGGCAGAACTGAAATATATAAAACTCTCTTATTAAAATCCTTTCTTGAGCCAGGCATGTAGCTCAGTGGGGCCGTACCTGCCTGGCAAGTGCAAGGTCCTGAGTTCCATCCCCAGTACAGGAAAAATAAGTTCTTTATTGGTTTAAAGAAGGAAATCATTGGGTATGAATATAAATAAAATATGCAACTGTTATCATTGCCCATTTCACATCTCTGAATTTCCCCCAATTATTTACTAATATCACAACTTATGTGAATTTGAAACATAATAACTGTCCATTTCTACTGGAATATATTCTACAAATAAAAACAACTTCAAAGAAATGTTCAATTGATTTCAGAAGAAGTCATATTTTAGTAGTATTGTTGGTACTGTTTTCTGTTTTTTTAAATTTTTTCAGCACTATTGAGGTATAATTGTCAAAAAGAAACACATGTGCTTAAGGCATAGAACTTGATGTATACAATATCAAATGATCAAAAAAATTAGGCTTATTAATGTTTTCATCCCTCAGGAAAATCAACATTTTTCTTCTTTGGTTTATTTCTGTGGTTAAAATATTTAATCTTCTTAGCATATTGCAAGTATACAGTATGGTTGTTTTAGCAAGTATCAGGCATACAATATAGTCATCTTTACTGTAGCTTCCATGCTGTACACTAGAATGCAGAAATCTTCTGTCTTCTGTATCTAAACTTTTCAGCTGTACCAATCACTACAAAGGATGAAGTCTACTTTAAAGTCTTCAATTTCTTTCATTCTCTAGGCTCTCTTACACCTTATTCTGCTCTTTACTTCAATGAGTTTGACTATTCCATATTCTACATGTGACTTAATGAACTGTCTTTTTGGGTCTGACTTCTATGACTTATCATAATATCCTCCATGTTTACCTATGTTGTAATAAAGGACAGCTTATCTTTCTTATTTACTGGAGCTGGAAGATTTAAAAAAGTGCCAGCTTGGCCAGAAACCAAACATTTACAAGATAGAGATCCCTGAAGTGCCCGCCCTGCTTTTAAAAGACATTTGGGGTGATTAGGCAATGTGGAGCATAAAAGGTGATGCAGAAGGCTGTGACAGTACAGCTGGAAGTACAATGGAGATCTCAGAGAGCTGGGCATGCCAGGAATGTGGAATATTCTGGAAAAAATCTGCAGGCTATGTGTAGAGCCTGCCTAAGAGAGATCCCTTGTGGGTGGCAACCAGCAAGGACACAAGAGCAGAGCAGCCCAAGCCCTATGAAGATCACCTCTTACCATCATGTGCCCCAGAGGCTATATTTGGAGGTGCAGAACTTAATATTTGTCCTGCTGGATTCTTTTCCTGCTTTGGTTTTTTTCCTTTCATTTTGCTTATTCCTACTTTTGTGTATGGGAATGGTGGCTCTGGGACATTGTTACATTATACTTTGGAAGTATTTAAACTTCTTTTGAATTTTTACAAGGGTCCATATCTAACAATTTCCCTTGAGTCTCAGAAGAGATTTGAACTTGGATTTTTGCCAGTGCTGAAACTCTTAAGATTTGCAACTCTTAGAGATGAACTAAATACACTTAAGGAGATAAACATAAACATTTTGGGGATTGGAACAAAGTGTTTAAAGCCACAATGTCCTACCCCAAATTTCATGTGCTCAGAGGTAGGGCCTGGTCAGAGGGAGTGGCTTACTGGGTGTAACTTGGATGAGTGTGTTATTGTTCTTTACCCCTTCCTTCCCTCATGCTGCTTTTTGCCAGCCATGGGTTGAGAAACCTACTTTAGCCATTCCCTTTCATCATACATTTACTGCCTGAAATCAGTTAACCATGAAACTAATGCCCAAAATTCACAAGTTCATTAAACTTCTATATTTGACATTGTGAATGTTAGTGATTTTGTCCAAGTGACAGCATAGCTGACTAACAGAACATGATACAATAAGGATGTATACTGACTGGAGGTATACTCCAGCTTTGGCAGCATTTTAGTTCTTAGAAATTCACTTGTTGGGCGGGGATTTAGCTCAGTGGTACTGCTGCCTGCCTTGCAAGCACAAGGTCCTGAGTTCAATCCCCAGTACAGGGGAAAAAAAAGAAATTCACTTGTTAATTCTAACAGGAAACCAGTCTTTCTCTATAGCTTTTTTGTATTATTGCTGTTTCAATAGATTCATTTGTTACAGTTTGCGAAACAAGTTCTAATGAAGTAATCTCCCCAGACAGCTTTCATCCTATGAACAATCCCTAAAGTATAAAGACCTGGGTCTTACAAGGCAAATTTTTATGTTTCTCTGATTTTGTTTGAGCCAATGCTTATTCAAGAGAATGTAATTTAATCTCCATGTGTTTGTATAACTTTCCAATTTCTTTTGCTATTGGTTCCTAATTTCATTCCTCTATATCCAATATTATGCAGGCAGTTAATTTATTTTTTTTGTATTTCTTTCAGCATGGCTTATGGCCTAATATATAGTCTATTTGGGGGGTATATCTCATTATCATGTATCTCATGTTTCTGTGGTTTTTGTAATTAGAAACTGAGGTATTAATTATTATATTTTGTGAAACATATACAAACACCTTGCACAGATACCAAATGAAAAGAAAAGACAAAAGAGATAAATAGATATACAAGAGCACAAAGCTTCAGGTGAAACATGGAGTGGTTTGTGGTTCCCTCTTCAGGCACAGCTCTGTTATACTTCAGCTGTGTCAGGGGCATCACGAGCTGGATGCTTTTCTTTCTCTCCTGAGGTCTGACATCTTCCACTATTTCAGAGGTTGGGAGGGCAGACCTTCCCTCCAGGGTAATCTCTGCAGCTGTCTACATCTACTCCCTCCACACTGCTCTGAGGGAGACACTATGTGGCTCTCACTGATGCTGCTGCTCCTCTATGATGCACTTTACATTCTTTACTCTCTATCTACACCTCTCATACATCCTCCAAGGAACTCACATATTCAGTGGTTTCCTGGGCTCCGAAGTGCATTATTTGGACCTCAGGAGCATCTAGGAGTCAATAGCGGGTAGCTCACATGGGATGCTAGCTCAGTAGGCTTTACTGGACCACAAAAAGGGTGCAGCAGGAGTCTGGACTCTGTGACATTTGGAGAGAGGGGAAAGGGATGGAGCACCTGATGGGGATAGAGCTTGGGGACTATTTTATGGCTCTGGTGTTGTGCCACTGTGGTGCTGCTCCACTGTGTCTTTTCTACCACCAGATCACACTGGTCACAGCCACTTCATGTCCCTCCCTGGTTCCAGGTGTTTTCCTTCATGATCATGCTCTTGTTTCTCTGTGTCCCTTGGGCTCACTGGTGCTAATTCAGTGATCTCTAGAGCATGCCTTGCTTGGTGTCCTAATTTGATGTACTCTATCCTGTGCATATATTACTCTCTGGGCTCTATCAGTGTGAATACAGCTAGGACAGGTGGGCACAGGGGAGTGACTGCTCAGCCCGCTGCCAAATTCAGTAGTCCAGCTGCTGCTGCTGCACTTGGCCTCCTCCCAAGGGATTGGAAGCTCTGCCAAGATGGCACTCTCCTCAAGCTTAAATCAGTGCTGTAATTGGGAGCTGTCTAACTGCAGATCTGCTGCCATGATGTGCTGGGCCCATCCTTCAGTAGAGTAGACACTCCCAGTGATGGCATACACCAGAACTGAGCTAAAATCAGAGGCACCTGTCTGCACAGCCACCTGACTGCTCAGAAAGACCCTGCATGCAGCAGTCCAGCTGCCAGTGCTCTACTCTGTCTCGTGCCTCAGGGTAGATATTCCCCAAGACAGCATTTTTAATTGTCTTGGCCTGAAAGCGGTGCTGGGGATCCTGAGCCACTGGACAGCTCAGTCTGGTGCCTCAGTCAGCAAGCAACTGGGGCACCTCTGCTGTACTTGGCTTCTTCCCTCAGGAGATGGGTTACTCTCATAATATGGCTTCTGCACCAGACTTGAAGGACAAACAGTGTCAGGGCCCAGTGCCATTCCTACTTCTCTCTCCAAACACTACTACTATGGGTATCACCCAGTGGGCTTCTCCAACAGATTGTCTTTCAGTATTAGGGTTTTTTATTCATCCTCCTTTCTGAGTCACTCCACATGCCAGCGAGCATCCACCCAGAGTCTGCAGCTCCAATCCACTGTGATGGTTTTCCTTCAGATCATCATTTTATAAAAATATGACATCAACAAAGTGCTTCTATGTCAGCAACTCAGACCATTTCAGTTTGGGAAGATAAGGAACTTTTAGATGTTTTTCTATGGATCTCCTGTGTTCATTAATTTAATCTTTTATACTTCTCTCTTTATGATTAATATTAAAAATAAAATATTCTTCCCATTCAACTGTAACATGCTTAGTAATATGGAAATTTCATATTTACAGTGAGTTACAAATCCAACATGTATAGTTCAAGTTGAATACAATATATTAATATTTTTGAAGGAAAAAATATACCAAAATCTGTGGTGGGAACTATTAAACTCTAAAAGCAATAACTTTATGTAAGAACATAAATAAATCTTTCATTAAGTTAAAAAATTACAGTATTACAATATTAATTATGGCACATAAATTTATAGGCTCAATAGCACCACTTTATACTAAAAATTATATATTTTTCAAACAAATTGTAGGAGTCATTAATTGAATGTTGGTTGTTGGACAAATTCACAGGATAAACATTTTCCTTTGTGGAATGTTATTGAATCTAAAGAAAAATTGAAAACAATGAAAAAACACTCAATAATTCCCCTGAAGAAGCAAAAGGTCCTGGACATATGAGGTACATTTCTCTTGTAACACATGTTTATTTTCTAGTCCAGAGCTTCTTCATGGCATTTTTCATGTCTGCATTTCTTAGAGTATAGATGAGGGGGTTCAACATTGGGGTCATAACAGTGTAAAACACAGTCAAGGATTTATCAATGGCCAAGGTACAGGGAGGCCTCACATACATGCAATGCAAGGAACAAAGAAGAGGACCACCACAGTGATTTTGGAGCCACAGGTGAACAAGGCCTTGCACCTCCCTTCCTGACTTGGGTTGCTCAGGGAGTGAAGAATGACCCCATAGGAGAAGGACAAGAATGAAAAGATAACCACACAGATTGTCCCATCAATGGCCACCACTGTGAGCCCAATAATGTAGGTGTCTGTGCAGGCGAGTTTCAGTAAGGGGTACGTGTCACAAAGGAAGTGGTTGATGACATTGGGGCCACAAAAAGGAAGATTGTAAACACAAAGAATGTGAACCACAGAATTCACAAAACCCCCAACCCAGGCCAACACCAGCAACAGAACACACATTCATCGGTTCATGATGGTCAGATAATGCAGGGGTTTGCAGATAGCCGCACAGCCTTGGCAACCAGGAGCAAAATCTCAGCACCACCAAAGAAATGTTCTAAAAGTATCTGAGTAATACAACCTTCAAATAAAATGGTTTTCTTCTCATGGAGTATGTCTATCATCATATGTGGGGTAACTGTGTTAGAATAAATGGCATCCATAAATGATAAGTGGCCAAGAAAGAAGTACACTGGGGTATCCAAGGCTTGGTTGAGCATCACAGTCATGACAATGAGTAGATTGCCTGCTATTGTCACCACATATATCAACAAAAACACTGCAAATAATATTTAATGACCCTGGAGGCTCTGAGTGAGCCCCAGGAGCACAAATTCAGTCACATTTTTCCTGTGGCTCCATACGGCCTTCTGCATGTCCTTGTATCATAGCTGAGAGCAAAATTGTCTGTAAATATACTTATTACTAGTGAATCCATAATATTTTAGGATAATTTGTTTATTTGTTCCATAAATAAGCATTATGGCTTATTATATTATAGAATTCTTAGACATTATAACAATACAAAATTTATTAAAGTGTGGTGCCCAATCTTATCAGTCATAGAGAATGTTAATATCAGAAATGAGAAATTAGAAATATGCAGGGAATGGATGGATTATGAAATGTAAATCAGTATGCTACAGCAAGCTTTCCAATTGTGAGGTGATAAAATTACATGTATTTATTATGTCATAAACAAATATAAAGAAGCATTAAATATTTTATGTAAAGGGCTGACAAAATTTCTAGGTAATAAAATGTGATTACTTTTTACATTCTTGCAGCAGAACAATCTTCCCAAATATCAATAGAAATTTCACGTAAACACTTTGCAATTTTAAAATTTTATCAGAGTGTGAGAAATGATACCCTAAATTAATAGACAAAAGTAGTTTAGAGAAGATACTTAAGATTTAGATGACATAGTTATTATCTAAAATAGGCAAGAAGCTGTAAGAAATTAATAAATAAAAGACAAGCCAATAACATAGTGGACAAATTATATAAACAAGCAACTAAATGAAAAGTACACCCACATGTCCAACAAACACATGCCAGGATGCTGATATTCTCCTGCAAATGGAAAAAACAGAATGAAATACAGTTACAACTTTGTATATGTATGTCACACATCAAAAGTGACAGAGCTTTCAAAGTGACTAGCAAAAATGACAAGGGTATTTTCTTACAGAATTAATAGCATAATGTTGGAATATTATTTACCATGTATATTGGAAATAAAATTATAAATACCTTTCATCATAACAATTTCATTTTTGGACATCTATTGCATAGCTATTAATGTGCTAATATAAAAGGATATATGCACAACAGGTTTGTGGCATATTTATAATGGCATCAAACAAAAATATAAAAACAAATGTAAGCTGAATACTAGCAATGGTCAAATAGAATACAAAATCTATCAGATAGAACAGACATTTAAATGAATTAATTATATTTATATCAATACTTTTAGAGAATTTCCACATTATTGTTGAATAAGAAGGAAACATAACACTAAATATGAAAGAAAAATCACCATGAATTTATCAACTTATTAATATTTCCATGTGGATATATGAGAGCAGGGGACATAGAAGTGTACATGTTTTGTTATAATCATGGTTGATACTTGTGGTATTGAGGCAGAGAGAAGCCAGGGGTTGTGTGTTAAGATTAAGATGACAAGATGGGTGAATCCAAACTGTAGAGAAGAGAAAGAAGAGAAGGGAAGCAAGGGAAGGGAAGGGGAGAGAAGAAGAGAGAACAAGCAGACCAGTGACAGACAGAGAGGAAGATTTCCCACAAGAAATAAAACCTATACCATATGCAGGATCAAAATTCACTAGCCCAGTTTCCTCTTAAAATAATCCTACTAATTACAGTTACTCTCTAAGTATCTGTTGACACTTCAATCTGACTTCATAAATTATGTCCTGCTTCCTCTTCACAAACATGATTATCTGCCTTCCTAACTATGGTGCCTGTTTCTGTTCATGCAGTAGATTTTAACTTCTTTATAGCTATTAAGAACACTGCTCCTGAAATTTTCTGTTCCATTTCTTACATCATCAGTTTTCTTTCTTGTATTGCATCATTCTGTCCACATATTTGTACAGTGTTTCTCAACATTTATGCAGTATATCTCAGTGTTAAAACAATCTATCCTTTGGCTCCATATCACTTTGAAGCAAGCCCACCATCCTCAATTTTCTACTCCTGTTATACAATGTCCTTCCATATACAATGGAAGTCCAATGGTCAAAATGATTCATCCTCTTACTTGAGCCAGGATTAAAATAAAAGCTTACTTATTCAAATATGTCATTGTGCTCTCTAATACCACTCACTCTTTCAGATTCTACAGATGCTACATCATCATCTCATTTTTAACATTCTAAACAATGCTCAGAAGTTAACTGGGTTGATTCCATAGAGAGATTAACAAAAGTCACCCACACAGTTCACTTGAGGTTAGTTTGTGAGAAGATTCATGTTAGAGGAAATAAATTTCTTTTGAATTTTTATAATATTAAAATATCCAAGAAGAGTA
This sequence comes from Heterocephalus glaber, assembly GCF_000247695.1. The sequence continues at coordinate 20,801 of NW_004624856.1, read as the reverse complement.
TTAAAGTTTGGAACCAATGTCCATATATTCTGGCAATCATTGAGAACTTCTAATATAATTCATAATCAGAATCACATAGAGCTTTTAAAAGTTTATGAGTTCTTATATCACAAAGGTACTGTTCTTATATCATGTAAAGCCTGGTTCAGAATCTTACCAATAAATACTCCTTCCAGGTTACCTGCATGAGGGAGGAGTCATTAGCCATTCTGTGCCAGTTCTAGATTTTGGTGCGCTCTCCTTGGTCCTGAATGATAATGGCTCAAGCACTCACAGCATCTCTAGTAGTATAGAGAGATATTAAGATATAGAAATTTTAAAAATTCAATATAAAGCACAGGGAAAAATGAATATTAAGAATAATGTAACCTTAAAAAATCTGAATCTTCATTATAAACATAGAATTGCAAAATCTTCATTGTTGGTAAAATCTGTCCTAACAACAAAATATTTTTTAAAAAACATTTTCAGATTAAAAAATCTTAAATTTTATTGAAGAAAGAATCATCTAAATTTTTAAGATGCATATTGGCAATTTGTGTTTTTGTCACTGAAAGTGAAATGCTGAAAAAGCCTTTAAAATATTTTGATTCTCCGTCAAGTATCCTGGCCTGTCTGCATACAGCATACTTGAATCTAATATTGACTAAAGGATGGGGGAAATACCTAACCTACCATGCTTTGAGTCTAGCATTTCAATTCCTAAGAAAACAAGTCACATGAGGACTAGTGCAGAGAGGGTCTCTGAGGCAGGGGCAAAGGTCTGTGGATGTGTTGCTTGTATTGGGACTACAGCACACGCTGCTGAATCATTTAGCCACTATACCTCAAAGCCTGTGTTTCCTTAATTGAACTCGTTGGAACCTTAGTCATAACGCTGAGGGTAGACTAGACACCTCCAGAGATGTCAGAATAATAAGTGTGTAGAAAGAGTTTTACAATAACACACTCTCTGGAGGAAATATCATAATTAAACAACATGGGGTCAAATCACCAAAAAGGAAAAATCCAATCTGAGCACGAATGAAATATGCAAAAACTTTCTTACTAAAATCACGACCTGTGGACACCAGGCAGGGTGGTGCCCACATGTAATCTTAGCACTCTGAAGGTGGAGGTAGGAGGATCACTATGAGTCAGCCAAGGTCAGCCTGGACTATATAGTGAGACACTGTATGAAGAAAACCAAAAACACAATACAATACAATAATAAAGTAATCCCCTATAAGTATAAAGGAAGTTATAAGAGGATAGAATAATCAAAATGTATTATATGCATGTATGAAAATACCATACTGAATTCCAATATCTTATCAAATTAATAAAAACTTCAAAAAGTACATATAAAAATCATGTCCAGCAATATAGATGAATTTTGTGATTAAATAATTTGACCTATGGTTTTCAGATGACATCTGAACTCACAACCCAAGATAAGAAAATTGGCTTCAGAACAAGTCATTGAAAACTTAAATGAAATGTAAATAAAGCCCACTTTGCTTCCAAAAGAAAAGCAGTAATTTGTATTATGTACTTTCAAACAGGCCAATTCTTAGTATTAATACTCAAGTAGGAAAAGGGAGAGAGAAAACAAATATGAGATTATTCTATATGTCTGCAAGTATTCATGAAATTTCAATGAAATAGATGCATGGGGCTATAACACACATAGCTATACCTCTCAAATGACTTCGGTCATATATAATACACAATAATCAAACTGTCAATCTCTTTTGGAATATATTCTATAGGGAAAATAACTGCAAAAAATGTTAAATTGATTGAAAATTAGTCATATTTGAGTAATGCCATTAACATGTTTTCCTGTTTTAATTTTTCTTCAGCTTTATTAGTGTGTACTCGAAAAATAGGAATCACATCTACCTAAGGCATACAACTTGATGTTTTCATATATGTATATATGGGGGAGTGATCACAACAATTCAAATAACACATCCATCACTTCAGATAATGAATATTTTTTCTTATTATTTTATGGTTAGAACATTTAAGTTTTATCCTTTTAGCAAATTTCAAGTGTCCGGTATAGTTATTTTGGAAAATTTCAGGTATACTGTGATGGACCAGCCGTCACCAGTCGAAAGGTTCCTGAATGGGGGAAAGGAGGACTGAGAAAATAAGACAAAGAGACAGAGTCAGGAGGGCTCCCAAGACTGAGCAAGCAAGTTTATTTACACCTCTCTTTTATACACTCAGTGAGTTAGGTCATTAATCATGACCTTTATACAAAAAACACCCGCTTCCTTGTTTACTAGTTTTCAGAACATTCCCCCCCCTCAAGGGCTACTTTGTTTCTTGAGGTTACAGAACATTCATCTTGTTTCTAAGCCAACCTCTGAAGGTAAGCATCAGAGTTGGCAAGGACACGGTTCCCCATAACATAATCTCCTATTTACAACGGAGGGTAAACTTAAAATGGAGCTTTTTTGGCTGCCACCGCTCTCCACAGTATACAATATAGTTATATTCACTGTAGCTACCACCCTGTACATTAGAATGCAGAAATCATTCATCTTGTGTTTCCAAACTCTGTAGACTTTATAACGACTTACAAAGAACCAACATGACTTTGCAGCCTTTCCCTTTCCCTCATTCTTCAGGACCTGACAAGTAAGTCCCATTTGTTCTCTGTTCTATGACTTTTACTATTTTCTATTACATATGTAAGTGAGCTAATTCATTATGTCTTTTACTTATATAAAATAAAAATATACCCTAGATTCATCTATTTTATCATAAACGACAGTATATCTTTCCTATCGACTGTAAAATATCTGTTTATTCTATATGTCAATTAAAATTTTATTTTATAATGTATATGTTGGGTGAGTATTATAATTAACATATACAATTAATATGCTACTTACATGTAAATAATGACACACATATAACAATGGGATTATAGTATACATTTTTGTGCATCACATTTTGTTTATCCATTCATTAAGTGATGGACACTTTAGTGTTCTTATATATTGATTCTTGTGATAAATGCTGTAGTGTTAAGATCACTTTGAGATCAATTTTTTTATTTCTCTTGGATAAATACCCAGAAGTAGTTTTGCTGCTTGATGTTGTAGTTCTACTTTTAATTTTGAGGGGAACCTCCATACAGTCTTCTTTAACTGTACCAGTTGAGATTTCCAACAGTGTACAGCGTTTCTTTCTCCACATCCTGACCAAATTTGTTATCTTTGTCATTTTTATAACAACTGCTGTAACAGATGTGAGGTCATATCTCCCTGTGCTTTGACTTGGATTTGCCCTGACAATTAGTAACATTGACTGCCTTTTACGTAACTCTTGGCCACTTGTATGTTTTCTTTTGAAAATTTCTATTGACACAATTTTCTCATGTCTCCTTCTTTATTTACTTTTTTCTTGCCATTTAGTTGCTGACATTCTTATATTCACACTATGTAAAACATAGAGCACAAAGAAGTATAAAGGAAATACAGTACAAAGACTAAACTTTATTGCAACAAAAATCTGTACTTAAAAAGGAACTCACATAAATAACCAAACTTTACACCAAAATTTAGGAAATGAAATCAGCTCATAGCAGAAATAATGAAATAATAGAGTATGAGTTCCGGTGTCAAGAATGTGCCTGTCAAAGATGTTCATACTGGAAACATTGCTGGTGACTGCAAAAATAAGCCAGCAATGGAAGCAGCTGGTTTTGCTTCCCCATGAAAGTGTAAGGCAGTAGTGGATTTTTGTGTGTCACAGGCATTTTCAGCGAGTATCCACTATCAGTTGTTCTATGTTTTCACATTTTGCATCTGTTCCTATGTCTGGAAAACTCAAGGTCTCTTTCACTGAGGATAACTCCCGATGTCTCAGGTAGCTCCCTGTAATCATAAAACACATGAAAATGGGAGGCCAATCAGTGTGTCTAGAAATAGTTCCAACTGGCTACAATTTCTGTACTTCAAAATAGTCTTCACATTTCATCAGTCTCTCAGAGAAATCATAAATTGAATGAAGCAGATGTCTAAGATATAAAGACATTTAAATAACAACATTTAGTTTATAAAAGTCATTGAATATTCTCACCCCCTGGAAGAATTTCTTCATGGAAAAACCAACATTCTATGCTTGCATGACTATGTAGACTTGATGTAATCACTGGAAATTAATCTAGCCATACCCATTATTTGGTAGAATAAATAAAACTTTTAACAACACTAAAATCAGTTAGATAGAATGGTCTCAAATGTGGTGAAGAAATGAAAAAACAAACTTTTAGGAGGAGATTTAGGATATAGTCCATTCACTTACCTATTAAATTCTGTACCTAACAGAGCAAAAACTGACACACAACTTCATGAGATGTACAGACACATAAAGATTTTTTAATATGTTAATATTTCTAGTAACAAGGTACTTTAAAATTTTCACCTGCTGGGAAAATGTCTTTATCAGAAAAGAAAGCTGCTATGTCTTCAACTATCTAAAAAATTGACCTAATTTGTGGAAAATTCCATGGCTATTATTTGATGGCCACATAAATGAAAAGAAAATTTACAGCACAAAAATTTTCTCTGTGATCTTTCTCTACTTTAAATCACTTATGGTAAAATAACAACAAGAGACTATGCTTTCAGAGTTTCCAGTGACATTCATGTGCCTGATCGTTAAGTGTTGTACCCGACAAGAAAAAGGCTGGGATTCCATTTTTTGAAACAATGACAATGGAGGGTTTTTTTTTCACAAGTAGAAGCAGAACTCTTTGGTCATCATTCAAGTGGCATTTTCCTAAGGCCCCTTTCCTTGCCCATTAAAAACACACCCATTTACCTCCCAAATTCATCCTAAGAAACTGAGTTATCCCACTGACTTCTAAAAACAATGATGATATAACAAGAATGCACTATACCTCCAGGATCTGATATCACCTGAATACATGGTCTAGCTGGGGTAGTATTTGAGTTTTTGGAAACCTCCTGGGTCATACTAACAGGGGAGTAATTATTCCATTTACACATGCAGGTACAGTCTATGCTGTTTTTCCATCATCACTATCTTTAATAGATGTATTTGTTAGAATTTTTGGAACAGATTCAAGTGAAATTATCTTCTGAACAGGCTTCTTTCTGTGATAATCCCTAGAGGATGAAGAGTTGGGTTTTGACGGGAAAGAGTAGCTGACTCCAAAATGATACACAAATCTCTAATGTAAAAAGATGCCAAAGTGTAATGATTAATAAGCAATAGGTTGAAATATTTATTGAAGGCAAAGAATATTTAAACCAGCATGAAACAGCCCCAGATTCCTCATTGACTTGCACCCCACCCAACATGTCCTGATTTGGAAGCCCTTCAAGTCCATTTTGAGTGTCTTTTCTCAAAAATATGAAATAATTCTAAAGGCCATGAATGAAAACCTGAAAATAAGAGAGAAAATGTCTATAGTTCCTTTATCCTGAGGAAAAACAAATCAAAATTAGTGGTTTGTGAAGAGGAATATCCTTTGTAAACAAGCAGGCTTTCTCATGAGAGCACAAAGGGGCTTACTCTTGAAGTAGGAGTAGTAAAAATTACAATAATATTCAAAGGAACTCAAACACAGCTTCCTTCATCTAAATTTTACTGAATTAAAGTTAACTGTGCATTTTACTTCTACAGCGTAGCCATATTTTTGCAGCATAATTCACAGTGACTAAGATATGAGAGCAGCACAGGTTGCTGTTATCACAGCTATCTAGATGAATGGATAAAGAAATGTGTAGATGTACAGTAGAGTATTTTTCAGCCACAAAAAGAATAAAATCACATTACTTTCCAGAAAGTGGATAGAATTGGAGACCCTCGTGTTAAGTGAAATAAGAGACTTGAAACACAAATATCAAATGCTTTCCTTTATATGAGAACCCTAGAAAAAGAAATAACAGCTATTTTGAAAAAGATGACATAAAAGAAGGTGACTTGAATAGGAAAGGTAGTCAGAAGAGAAGGCAGAAATAAGAAAGTTTGGGGGCATTGCTTTGTGTGGTATGCATGTGTCAATATGCCAAAAAGAAACTGCTGTAGGAAATAATTTAATAAGAAATATCTTCATAAGGCTAAGAGTAAATGAAAAATTTAATGCACAAAAACTAATGATTAAGAAAATGCAGGGCTTAGCTAAAAGCTGCTCCATACATAGGACTTTTCCAGTTTTAAAATGCTAAATGTGTTATCATGGAAGACACAAAGGATCTTTGTAAACAAACTTTCCTACCAACAGGAAAAAAACAGTTGCCTTTGTCTCTGTTTCTGTCTCTCTCCTCCTGTCTAGTTCTCATATATATATTTGTTGATTTTATCTTTTTGGTGGCTGTGAGCAGTGAGACCCTCCATGGTGATTTTGAGATTTTTTTGGTTGTCTTAAAGGGAATGAATATGTGGTTGATCTATGGAATTAAATAGGAAGTGTCAGTAAGGTTCTGTACCTGACTTATAACACCATTCACCTGACAGTTTTGGTCTCTTAGTAAGGAAAGTGATAATAGTTCTCTTTAGCCAGATGGAGGAGGCAGCCAGGATCTTAGCACATTTCTCAAAATTGTGTTGCTAAGAAATCCCCTGCGATCAGCACCAGATAGGTACACACTATTTTTTTTTAAAAAGGTGTCAAGGTATACTTTGGGACAATAAAAAGTTATAATGGTAAGAAAACAAATATCATGTGGAAAAATTGGACAAAGATTTTTAAGCAGATATTTCTCAAGACATACAAGACACAAGCTTCATCCAGAGGCTGGCGATTCCATCAGCATGAGCACACAGATCCCAAGGAGCAGCTGTGAGGCTCAGGCTCTTGCAGTTGCAGGCAGATCCCAGCCAGGGCTCCGTCCAGACCCCAGAGGCTCCTACACACCTGCCCAAGCCAAAGACCTGCCACAAAAGAACTTCACAGGTGCACAAGGTTCAGCCAGAGGCCTGCCATACCATTGGCTAAGTCAAGGACTGCCTAGAAAAGAGCTACACAGGCACACAAAAACACCCAGATGCTTGCCCCCATACCATTGATAAATGCATGGAGACCCCCCATAGCCTGTGAAGACAACATGAACTGGGATGCACAGACACCAGTGAAAACCCCTTCTAGCTACATAGGGTTCCCAGTGAGAGACATGCCTAAATAACATCCCAAGAGTGCACAGGCACCAGCCAGTAGCCTGCTGAGACTACAGGTAAGCTCAGGGATACAGAAGGCCACCACTTTGAACTCAGAAATTGGTGTACCAGTGAGCAGCAGATTAAAGGCTCCTTGATGGCTTGCTGAGAATTGAAGACCATTGAGTGAGCAAAAGTCACCTCAACAAAGGCACAGCAAGCTGCATGTGTTGAAATGTAAAGATATATAAACAAGTCTCAAAACCGGACTTCCAGATCACCTAAGGCAACTGCAAAGGGTAATGAGATGAAACAGTCTCACACTCAACCACCTAGACTCCCTGAACTGGCAACAAAAGTGGACCTGGATAAAATAAAATCAGAAATAATTTCTCAGATAACAGCAGAGATTTTGCCCATAGTAAAAGGCATTATTAATAAATCTAGAGTGGACACAGATAAAAAAAAAATAGAGGAGCTGAGGAACATGATGGAATCCCAACATAGGAAACAAATGGAAACCATTAAAAAGATGCAAACAGATTTCCAGGAGATTAAAAATTCCATTGAAAGTTTACACAGCAGAATGAGCCAATACAAGGATAGAATTTCAGATGTAAAAGATAAGATTGCAATTAGTGACCCAAAAATTTTTTTTCTTAAAAATAATAAGTGACCACATGAAATCAATCCAGCAGCTAGATAGGGCAATGAAGAATAACATCAGGTTGATTGGAGTCAATGAAGAAACAGAAGAGAGTGCAGGTGATATATATAAAAAAAACTGTTCACAGAATTAATGGCAGAAAACTCTTCAAAGAGGGGAAAAGAATTTCACACAGAGATAAATGAGGCATGTAGGACTCCAACTAGCCATGATACAAAAAATCTACACATACTGTATAATAGTTAAGATTCCAGAAGCCCAACAGAAGAATAAAATTCTACAAGCAATAAGAGAAAAGGAACAAATCACATACAAAGAAACCCATCAGAATCACGGAAGATGTCTCAACACAAACCCTCAAGGCAAGAATAGCATGGAGTAATGCATTTCAAGCCCTAAAAGGAAAACACCCTCCAACCCAGATTGATGTACCCTGTAAAACTATGTTACTAAATTGATGGAGAAATAAAATACTTTCATGAAAAAGAGCACTTTAAGAACTTCAAGTATACCAAACCAGTACTCTGAAAAATATTAGACAGGACAAACCAGAAAAATAATATCCTAGAAAAAGACAATTAGGATCAGAACCACATGAAGCCCAGCAGAATGAACCCATTGGGAACAAAATGAAATGAAATGCAAAGGGGGAGAAGCCAACAAAGGAAAAAGTCATGACAATGATAAGTCAGTATGTATCAGTTACAACCATCAATGTTAATAGTCGCAATTCACCATTCAAAAGAAATAGACTGGAAGAACGGGTCAGGAAGCAAGATCCAACAATATGCTGCATAAAAGAAACACACTTAATTCAAAAAAAAACTTATAGACTGAAAGTTAAAGTTTGGAAAACAATAGTCCATGTGACAGGAACCCCCCGCAAAACAGGAGTAGCTATCCTCTTTGCAGACCAAGTGGATTTCAAAGCAACACTTATTAAGAGAGACAAAGAAGGACACTACATTCTTGTAAAGGGAACAATTCAAGAGGAACAGATTACAATCATTAATATATATGCAGCAAAGACTAATGCACCCAAGTATATAAAACAAATACTAATCTACATGAAAAATCATATAAGCACTAATATAATAACAGTGGGGGACCTCAATACCCCGTCAAAAATAGATAAAAATACTATAACTCAATCAAGCTCTTGAACAAATGACCTTAACAGATATTTACAGTGTTCCGCTCCACAAAATCAGAATACACATACATTTCAGCTGCACATATGTCATTCTCTAAAATACACCACATACTCCCTCATAGAACATGTTTAAGTAAGTGCAAAGGAATTGAAGTTATCCCCTGTATATTAACAGACCCTAGTGTGATGAAGTTAAAGATCAATAGCAAAAGAAACCACAAGAATTTCTATATATTTCTATATTTCTAGACTTCACCTACTCTTGCACCTACTTTGTATCAGCCTGATGTGCATTAGGACTGAGAATGAGCCTGCACTGCACTGGGGACTTACGCTAGAGCAGTAGATCTTATTGGCTCTTGCAACAGAAGAAAGGAGTTTGGGTAACTACTGAGGTGTTGGATATGTCAATTTGATTGACTTCTGAAACATTTTTATTACTTGTATGTATCCACACTATCAGATTGTATATACTAAATATGTAAAAATAATTTTTAAAAAGACAATTCTTACAAATCATAAGGGATGTTTCCACATAGCAATGAAAGTCATTCTATCCTCTTCCTGATTAGTGATGCTCCAAGAGGGTGGCAGACACCCAAAATCTGTTTTTTTCTTTATTATGTAAAATTGAAAGACAAAATTTTCATCATAACCAAATAATATTTCTAGTCTATGAATAAGTTATTGATATTTATTACAGCCTTTGGGGACAAAGCTGCATGGAGAACATATTTCTTTACCAATTTCTTCATCTTCATGAAGGCAAAATAAGAAATACCTCTTCTTTGAACTATTATAAAGTTGCACAAGTTAACTAGTAAGGAGTGTTTTTATGAAACATGTTCCCAACTTGGATTATCATGTTTTTCTGAAACAATATATCTATCTTGTAGTTAAGAACTATGATTTGGTTTCCTTAGTAACCCCATCCCATCTAGCAAAACTTCACTGATAGTGTCTTCAGCTAAACACAGTGTCACTTGCTCTTTAAATACCAGAACTGAATGTATAACATTGAGCTGAGGAATGGAAGTCATCCTAAAACAATATGCATAATGCAGATACATAAATCTGGTCTGCTGAAAAATAATGCACAATAACATTTAAAAACTCTTTTAGTACCCGAAATTTTTCTACATATTAGTCATATTCTTTTCTTGTGAAGGTTGCAAATATTAAATTTTGAAAAATAGCTTGTTTTTCATCATTAAAAAGATTGTTAGAAAAAAAGATTATTAGTTTTTTTCCATAAGGCCTATTTCAAACTAAACTGAGAAAAATAAACTTCCAAGTGAGGTTAGATTTATCTTTACTTATAACATGACAAAAACCTGTGCTTTTCATGTACTGTTGAGAAATTATTTTTAGTTTAATATAAATATCAAGGAATATTTTGTTCTGCTTTCTTCAAGGTTTTATAAAAATAAAGGGAAGCATATCTAGAAATTTCATTCAATTGGCTACATCATCCTTTGTTGCAATTCACTGCTTCTTGTTTCTTCAGGGTTAGTAACACATTGAATTCTTACACCAGAGTTTTTCCATAGAATTTTTGATTTCTGAATTTCTCAAAGTGTACATTAAAGGATTTAACATAGGAGTAACCAGGGTATAAAAAATGGCTGTGAATTTATCAAATGGAAAGTTGGAGACAGGTCTAACATAAATGAAAATATGGGGAATGAAAAAGAGGACAACCACAGTGATGTGTGAGCTGCAGGTAGAAAGGGCCTTGCACCTCCCTTCCTGACTGTGAGTTTTAAGGGAGTTTAGGATGATTCCATAGGAGATGAGCAGGAGGATGGAGATCACCATACAGATGGCTCCACCAATGACAGCCAAAGTGAGGCCAATGAGGTAGGTGTCAGTGCATACAAGATCCAATAATGGGTACATGTCACAGATGAAATGATCAATGATGTTGGGGTCACAGAAGGGGAGATTATATACAAACACAAGTTGAATCACAGAGTGTGAAGAACCTCCAGCTCAGGACACTATCAAGAAAAGGATGCAAACCTGTGGGTTCATGATAGTCAAACAGTGCAGAGGCTTACAGATGGCCACATAGCAATCATAGGCCATTGCCACCAGAAGGAAGACCTCAGCACCACTAAACAGATGCCCTATAAAGAGCTGACCCTTGCAGACTTGGAATGAAATGGTCTTTCTATTGCTGAGCAGGTCAATCAGCAACTTGGGTGAGAAGACAGTGGAATAAATAGCATCTATGAATGACAGATAGTCAAGGAAGAAGTACATTGGGGAGCCCAAAGAGGGGCTAGCAAGGACAGTCACCATGATGAGCAGGTGGTCCAGCATTGTCACAGAGTAGATGAGTAAAAACATGACAAATAATGCTGTTTTTGCACTGGGATCCTGAGTGAGGCCCAGGAGGAGAAATTCTGTGACATTGTTACTGTGTCGCATTCAATCTTCTAGAAGGCTTTCTTCAGAAAGGAGACCTCAGGAGAGCAGGACCTGCAAGAAAATTGTGAACAGGACAATGACACAATCTGACAGAGCACATCATCATCATATCTTCCACAGTGGTGGACACACACTAACAGTTTACTGAGGCTCTATTGTTTTCATTGTCCAAACTGTCCAGTGGATCTTGTTTTACTGATGCTCTTTTCCACAGCATGATTTTGTCTGGCATACATGTAAGCATTTTTATCTCATAGACTCCGTGCACCTCTGAAGAGTAGAGTGAAGCCATCACAATCATTCATGGATTTACTACTTTTTAAAATAATATTATTTCTTGGTACAAAGTTTAACAATGACAAAGAAATGGCTGTTACTTTCTAGATGCCTACTCTTCTATCCATGGAAAGAAGTCTTAAATATTTAAGGTAGCAGAACAAGCCTTCAAATTGCTAGTACTCATGGGGAGCAGTTTTACTATATGATGTGTTCAGTCCCAAAACTAACACCTGTCCTGGAGCATCCAGCTTGGCATGTGCTCTTGCAATGCTCGACAGCTCCCTTGCACATCTCAAAGGACTTTCTGTCTGGTTAAAGCTCTCACTGAATTATACCAGACTGGTGCTTGAATTTATCAGAAAACTATAAAATTATTTAGCACATTACTGCTGGTAGCAATTGGTTTATCTGATTCTAAGTGTCAGTCTATAAGGAGCTATAATCTGTCCATTTTATCTTTGCCTGTAGTAATTCCTAATATATTTACATATACTATTTGTGTTTTAACAAATATTCTTGTTTGTTTATTTATTTGTTTGGTACCAGGGATTGAACTCAGGAACTTGCACTTGTGAGGCAGGTAGTGGAACCACTGAGCTAAATCCCTAGGCCTTTCACAAATCTTTTGTAGCAGATTTAATCTAGCCCCTAAGTCTCACCAACTAGCATTTTCAGTTAGTATATATATTTTATCCAGAACTCTTGCCATGAGCTAAGTAGTGAAAGAAGATGGAAACAGAAACTGAGAAATAGAGACCATCTATCATGGTTTTATGCAAAATGTTTCTTAGAACCCAGAGTTCTCAGAAAGAGAAATTCTCTGTGCAGACCCTGGAAACAGCATTCTCAAGGGAAAAATCCACACCAAGTGTGGGGAGATGAGAGTGCCTGTCATTTTATTAAATATGGTTACAGATGAGCCTCATTGTACACATTAAAAAAGAAAAGAATTTGGATAATCTTGGAATCCTTCCAGTCCAACTATGTACAACAACATTAGTGCAAATGAACTTCTTTCTGTGCTGTTAGCATTTTACTCTTTCCTCATATTTATATAACACCATGTAGGTTTATAGCTTCATCACTGCATTTTAAGAATCCTATCCAATAGTAAATGGGATTAGATAACTGCAGTGACCAGACAGTGACTCACAAGTCTCATTAAGTGTGTGCCTAGCAGGACTCGTGACATCCTCGGGGAGAGAGCATAGCACAGCCATAGGCAGGGTCAACAGTAAGCTGCAATGCTTGTGTTGCAATCACTGGATCATTCCCTTTCTATCTAGATGATGTTTGACAGTTTAGTAAATCTTCCTCAGCCTGCATTTCATCATTGAACCACACAGACACCCAGGTCATCTTCTGTTTTTAAAAGTTATTACTGAATGTAAAGGGTTTAGTCAACAACTAAAATCTAAATAAATGATACCTACTGTTGCCTCTCAGTGCTTTTCTGTGAGCATTCAATCAAAGTAAAAAATCAGGATCTCTATTGACCTAATAAGAATTATTCAACTATTCCATGATTTAAAGAACAGTATAACTGTAACTCATAAATATTTTAGGGAATAAAAGTCAATGTTTTAGGAAGTATCTCTTTCATTATATAGAAGTACCAGCAATGATTACCTGTGAACAAATGCATTTTGACTACAGGGAAGCAAGAGAAAATAAAGACATCACTGTGTATTTAGTATTTTTTTCTTTTAAAAGTGTTTTAAAAATGGATTTGAAGTTGAGGAAAATTTGCAGAGTCTGAGTCCTCTTTGGAAACCAGCTGTGGGCGAACTTCAACATGTCCATTTCACAGTTCTCTTTCAGTTGATTTAGAAGATCTATAGCTGTTGCAGGTAGAGACAAAAAGGGCACAGTTGCTGAAAATGTAAAGGAATAAATAAAGTCCAGTTCCCTTGTTTCACATCTTGCTTTCTGCAATGTTAGGTGACTTAACTCTCATTAATGATCCATGCTAGATTTCACAAGGTCGTCTATTGGCCAATGGTTATTTGCATAATAGAGTAACAAAGAGTTCTTAAACTCTACTGCATATCAGAGTTTAAATATATCAGATATTTAATATCATGGAGGACAATACAATAGTGTCTTCAACTTAAACCATTAAGCTAACACTTTCTAGAAAATATTAATACAGAGTTTAAAAGCATGCTTTTTAAAAAATAATAATTTTATAAATTTAAGGCACAGATTCTTCTTTGTTAATGGGTTTCTTCCTGTGTATGTATTTTCATATCTGCTAGAATATTAGATTCACATACAGAAGCTCCTCTCAAACTCAGCACAAAATAAACAGTTGTTCACTTACAGTATTCATACTCCTGGTATGATATGCAAATTTCAATTTCAATTCAAATATGTATACAGAATTAATCATGTTCTGTGTTACCTTATCATGGACAATATGTCTCATAAACTAAAGCAATAAATCCATTGGTTTGTTATATATATCATATTCAACTTATTTGGCTAAAATGGAAGCTAAACACCTAGCAGAATTTAACATGAAAAGCAAATATACTTCATACATTCTTATTAATTTTCTGTGATTTAAAAGCTTAATTTTCCTAAGAAGATACTTCCAATGAGAATGTAAGACCTTGAAGACATTGATTGGATTTATGTGAATCACAGGAATATTCAACTAGCTTCCTTTCTCTTGAAAAGATTTGAATCTTTCCTTGGCCCTGAAAATCAATGTCTGTTTTCTGGAAGGTGATTCCAGGTACCTCATATCCCTGTGCGACCTCCTACAGCTTGGTAGCATGTGGCTGAGCAGAGGATGCAGAAATAGTACCACGTGGCCTCAGAAAACATTCCACAACAGGTGTCCCATTATCTCAGCTTTTCAGAAGTGTAAAATGTCAATATGTGTTGTGCAAATACAATTGAATATTCTCACCTGCTCAGAAACCATCTTCATAAAAATGCTAACTTGGGGCAGTAATTTTAAAAATGACCTGGTTAGTGTAAATTAATTGATCCAAATCCATTATTTAGAGGCAAAATACACAAAAATTTAATAATGCAAAAATATATTCAGGGAAATTTTCTCTTTTTACTCAATTATGGTCCAATGACTGAAAAGGACTTTCGCTTCATGGTTTACAGTAACATTGTTGTACCTGGTAAATAAGCCATGTATCTAACAAGGCAAAGGCTTAAATTTAGTTTCTTGGAAATGTTGATGATAAAGGTTTCTCAGAAGTAGAAGCAGTGGTTTTCCATCTTGTAGCCATCCAAATGACATTTTCCCGAGGCCTCATTTTTTAAGAAATTAAAACCATTGTCCCTGGATCTTCACAATGTCATCCCAGGAAATTGAGTACTTCCACTAATTTCTATGAACCATGATAATACAATAAGAAAACAGGGCATGCCCAGGACTAGATACCAACTGAACACATATGCAAGCTTGGGAAGAATCTGAGTTTTCAGGAACCTCTTGGCTCATTCTAACAGGAGAGTAACTCCTCCATTTATATCTGCAGATACAGCCTATGACCTTTTGCATCACTAATCTTTTAATAGATTCATTTATTAGAGTATTTGGAACATACTCAAGTGCAGTAATTGCCTCTGAACAGGTTTCTTCCCATGCAAAATCCCTAGAGGAAGTAGACTTGGGTTTTGCCAAGAAAGAGTAGCTGACTCCCAGTGATGTGAAGACTTGTATTGTAATGTAAATGTAATGTAAAAGAGTGCAATGTAATGTAAAAAAATTTAGTGTATTGATTTATAAACTATGAGGTGCACACCTCATGAACTATTTATGTCAGGCAAGTAAACTTAAACAGCATGAAGGGAAAGCACTTCCAGTGCTCTCTCCCACCCCAGCCCAGCTAATGACAGCCTCACTCTAACTCTGAGAAGCATCTGTTCAGGGAGCCTGAGGCTAGGAGCAGGTAGCTGTGCACTGGAGAATCTGCTGCAGTTGACCTGATTCTTGCACAGAATTAGATTATGTGATCCTTGCTCTGCACCATTAGTTGGATTGGAAGCTTGTGTTCCAAGTATGAATCTGTGTCAGTTGCAACCAGAAAGATCATCACATCTGTTAATTCAGTCTCATTTCAATTCAATATTAAACGAATAACTGATTCCACGTGAAAGCTATTTTTCAGAGAGCAGTGCTTATTTCTTCCATCTCACTCCCTTATTTTGGCTTTGCTGCACCTGCACTGAGCTTGTCTGAGTATGTGTAGCTAGATATTGGACCTTCTGTGTCATTAAGACTTTGGATGCGGGGTCACATACATAACTATTTGAAGCAGCAAAAGAATTTAAAGGGGTGGCTTCAATCATGATTTATTTTCTCTAAGAGTCATTGAGAAATGCACTGTTAACTATGAAGCATATCAAGATTTTCTGACAACATTTACACCAGTTAAAAATTTTGAAGTATTTTCTTACTGGAAGAGATATAGAGGCTGCATTAGAATACATAAATTCTCCAGCTTTGAGAAATAATTTAAGCAACAGAAGTTTGATCATATTAGGTGATTCTTCCAAATTAAAGATACAGCTCTACATCTTTTACTACTTTGCAATTAGATAGGCACATTGATTAGACATGTAGTTTCTCTTGGAAATAATACATGCTACATCTGAGGGTTCTGGATTAAATGCACTTGGTAGGAAGGTTCTACCAGAACCCATCACCTGGTACAGATCTTCATTGGGTTCAGTGAGGTATGTATGTGACCCTGTACCTTGAGACTTTCAAACACACATGATCCAATTTGTAACAAAACAGGACAGTAGGAGCTCATTGGACCCAATAGCAAGACAAATTAAGGAAGTAACCTTGGAAGACCATAACCACTGTTCATATTTTCCTTTAAAAAACTTTAATTCTTGTAGAAGCAGTTGTTAAATTAATATGGGACTGAAATTAAGGGATTGCATTATAGAAGGAAGACCATTATGGTCCATCAGACAAAACTCAGGCCTTGATCAAAAACTTCCACTCCAATAGAAGTGAGAAACTATGGTTATCTGTCTTTTCAAGAATTAGAACTACAGTGGATTTTCCAGTTCCAAGTTCCTTCCTCTGAGCCTCAGAATTCTTTGGGTAGAGACTCTCAGACAGTGAGGAAGGGCATATTTGCTAGTTTGTGGTTGGTGAAGGAAGTTAGACTGCTTCCTCTTTCAGGCTGGATTAGATATTTCTTGATTTACTTAATGTGTCACAATGTGCAACTCCTAGCTTATCCATCATTACAATTTGAAAATTTTAATTTTCACATTAGAGGTCTTCATATCACTTAGCAGTTTGCCACTATTTCTTGGAAAGACCCAAGTGTTGTTCCTTGAGGGATTGCTCACAGGAAGAAACTTGTTCAGCAGAGATTACTTCACTTGAATTTGTTCCAAATATTCTCACAAAGGGCTGAGGATTTAGCTCAGTGGTTTTGCTGCCTGCTGCACAAGCACGAGGGCCTGAGTTTGATCCCCAGTACCAAAAAATAAATCCCAAATATTCTCACAAACTAATCTGTTAAACGTAGTGATGGTGCGAGAAAGTCAGAGTGTTTCTGCACATGTAAATAAAAACATTACTTTCCTGTTGGAATGATGCAGGAGCATTCCTTCAGGTCAAATTCAGTCCAAGTTGGAGTATGTCTGCAGCTTGCATGCAGTCCTGGAAGATGGTGGAAGGTCTCTATTTCCTGGGATGAGATTGGGAAGGATATGAACATATTTTTAATTAGGAAGAAACAGGACTTAAATGATGTGACTTGAATGACTGAAAGACTGAAGAATTCTGCTTCTACCTGTGAGAAACTTCTATGATTCACTTTTTGAAGAAATTAAACCACAGCATTTGCACACTAAGTACATGGCTTATTGGTCAGGCACATCAGTGTCTTTGAAAAATCCTGAAAGCACAATCCTTTTTGGTTACTTTACCATGACTAACTGAAAAGGGAAAAAACATATAACTAAGTTTTGCTTATTGGTGACATCATGTAATGAACTGACCAAGAAAGTTTCCACTTACTAGGTCACATTTTACCTAATTGAGAAAACATCAACTTTATTTTTCTATGAAGATGCTTTCCCTGCAGATTGGAATATACAATGCATCTTTAAATGTATTTACATTTTAGGGATTGATTGGCTTCTTTTACACTTCTGAATGAGATGATGGGAAGTCTGTTGAGAAAATATGTTTGCTGTTGCGTCTTGATACTGTTTCTGGATCCCCTAGTCAGCTGTGCATTAACTCCTGTTTTGTGAGATATTTGCATTCAACCTCAGTAATAGAAACATTGGTTTTCGGGACCACGGACAAGACCCAAGGTGAAAGTTTATAACAATGACAAGGGAAACTGAAGGAATACTCCTGTGATAGAGTGAAATATAGCTAATATATTACAAGTGACATAGGCAAGTGAATTAGGAAAATTAAGCTGCAAAAATAGAGAAATTGATCACAGTGTACTAAATATGTAGAAAATATATTTTGTTGTAGTGTTGAAGCCTGATAGGTGTTTATTTTCCATTTTGCCACATAAGAAGTGAAATATGTTACAAATACAACAAATAAAACATTGGATTTATTACTCCATGAGATATTATACTTTACAATATAGATTAACTCAGAAGTATAATTATTTTTAGATATATTTGAATTAGAGGTTTTTAAATTGTATAACATAACATGTTTCATCAGTGCAAGGGAACAAGTGTATATTTTTTGTGTGATCTTAATATGGGCTCCTATACATTAATTTCAAAGTCATCCCAGCAAACATTCTGGTGCATATAGTTAGAGAAACCTATGCTCAAGGAAGTGTCTCATCTATGGTCACTTGTTATTGTAATGTACTAGATAGAGAACTTTTTCAATTGTAGGTTTTAAAGAAATAGTCTCAAAATTTTATTTTTTGAAACAGTTAATGGTTTATGTTGACAGTATAATCACACTACTATTCAACTTTGTAGCATCAAATCTTTGATAACTTAACTACATGGTATGTAGTGGTGTTTAATTGCTCTAGTTCTTTTACTCTCCAAATATCTAATCTGGCCAGCTGAAGATTTGTCTCACTGAAACCCAGAATTGCTAAAGAAAATAAAGATATGAAGGACTGAAGAAAGGAGTGAAAAAAGAGAATTAGATATAGACTACATCATATCCCTATGATCTTCAACAGCTGTGCACTTTTCTCTATAAAGCTCCAACAAATGCAGATTTCTTGAATGTGTTGCAAACAGTACCGTGAATGAGACAGGTGGAAGGGTCATTACAGATGGCTTCAAAGGCACCTTGGACTTTTTCTGCAGGGCTTCCTCTACTACTACAACCATGGGTGTTGGATCAACTTGCTTCCTTCTACTCAAAATACCACTGTTCATAGGTAAATATTGCTGGTACTTATATATAATAAAGTGTGTAATCTGAAGACATACAATTTTACCTTATTCCCCCAAACAGGTTCATGAGTTATGCCTGTACTATTCTTCATGTCCAGTCCTATGTCAATAATTCTTTTTTTAATTACTTAAATTCTTTTATTGGTACATTTCAGGTATACAACACATTTAAATTTCTCCTTGGGAACTTGTACCTTTACATGATGCATCTTGGTTCTTATTTTTTCCCCATTTCTAGCCCTCCCTTCACCCACTCCACCCTTCCCTATTTACAAAGACTTTGTTTCCATTTTTTCCATCTCTCATCATGTTTCCTTTCCTTTCTTTCCTTTCCTCTGCCCCTCCCACTACACCTACCCCTTTGGACCTTTTCTTCCTATTTTGCATTACAGATTATTCATTTTAATCATTGGCACATTTTAAGTATACAGTACAACACAATGACATTTGTTATTGGAAATTTGCGCCAATTTTTAGATCTTCATTCAATTTTGGTAATTCATATGTATATGGGAATTTGTCCATTTCTTCTGTGTTTTCCATCTTATTGGCATAGAGGTTCCCAAAGTAGGTATTGATGATTCTTTGGATTTCTGGTTGGTCCATTGTAACTTCATCCTTTTCATTCCTAATTGCATGGATTTGGGGCATTTATTTCCTTATTCTGATAAGTTTTGCTAAGGGTGTAACAATTTTGTGTATTCTTTCGAAGAACCAACTCTTGACTTCATTGAGTTTTTGTATCATTCTCTTAGTCTCCATTGCACTGATTTCTGCCCTGATATTTACAATTTCCTCCCTTGTATGAACTTTGGGTTTGTCCTGTTCTTCTTTTTCTAGAAGCTTGAGGTTCAGCATCTGGTTGTTTAATTGGGCTCACTCTGCTTTCCTAATATGAGTATTCACTGTGATGAATTTCCCTCCTAAGACTGCTTTCATTGTGTCCCATACATTCAGATATGTTGTATGGTCATTGTCATTTAATTGAAGAAACTGACTGATTTCTTCTTCAATTTCCTCTGTAACCCATTGGTTATTCATAGATGTGGATTTCAATTTCCATCTGTTTATGAAATTTTTGTGTTTTCTTTTGCTATTGATCTCCAATTTAATCACACTGTAGTCTGATAATATACAGGGGATAACTTCAATTCCTTTGCCCTTAACTAAATATGTTCTATAAGTGAGTAAGTGGTCTGTTTTTGAGAATGACCCATGTGCAGCTGAACAGAATGTGTATTCTGATTTTGTGAGGTGGAACACTGTGTGAACATCTGTTCAGTTCAATTGTTCAAGAGCTTGATTGAGTTCTAATATTTCATTGTTTTTTTGTCCAGTTGTTCTACCTATTTGTGACGGTGGAGTATTGAGGTCCCTCACTACTTTTGCATTATTGCTTCTATGATTTTTCATGTCCATCATATTTGTTTTATACATTTGGACACATTAGTGTTTAGTGCATAGATATTTATAATCATCATCTCTTCCTCTTGGACTGTTCCATTTACAAGGACGTAGTGTCCTTCTTTGTATCTCTTAATCTGTCTGGGTTTGACATCCACTTGATATACAAAGAGGATACCTACTCCTCCATTTTTTTAGGACCTGTCACATGGAGTGTTGTTTTTCACCATTTAACTTTCAGTCTATGAGTTTCTTTTTGAATTAAGTGTTTTTCTTGTATGCAGCATATTGTTGGACCTTCTTCTCGACCCATTCTGCCAGTCTATTTCTTTTGATTGGTGA
>NW_004624855.1:6405403-6421402 GCF_000247695.1 Heterocephalus glaber | reverse complement strand
TTTTTTTGTACCGGGGATCGAACTCGAGACCTTTTGCTTGAGAGGCAGGCGCCAGAACCACTGAGCTAAATCCCTGGCCCGACAGTGATTACTCTGGAGTGTAGGGTGGCTGGGAATGAAGACATTTTGATTCTTCTGGAGAAGAGTCCTAGAAACAGGACCTCATCCCCTCCTCTCAGGAAACTAATGATCAGACAAAAAGTCAGGCAAAGCATGAAAGAGACTAAGAAGAAATCCAAGGAAAATAGTTTATCTTCATGTAGAAAGGCATTCTTTTCAGTAATTTCAATAATAATTCAACATTGTAATCACATTGAATCACATAGGAGAAAATTGTATTAAAAGAGATTAACTCATGGAACTGATCTTGACTTTAAAAAACCAGTTATTTCAGTTATTTTTTTTTTTTACAACAGTGAAATTTAAAGTTTAGGGATTATATGACCTCCTGATGGCTTCATTGTTACTTAGCGAATTGGTGAGAATGGACCCAGGCTTCTTTTGGCCTCAGTATTCACTTCTTGCTAATTGTATCATACTAATGCTTTTGATCATGTTAATCTTTTGAGTGAATAACGGCTACATCCTTCAAGAACATATCTAAATCCTTCTCCACAAGGAAATGAATAGGCTAATTCCAAGAACACTTGTCCCTGGATAAATGAATTTAAAGTCTACACAGTAAACTTGTCTTGTATTGAATTTTTCAAATTGAGCTGTAGTACCTTATTTCTATCAATTTATTCACATGTATTTGGCCTTTTTCCATAACTATGGTGTAAGTTGTGGAAGTGTGTTGTGGGTAAGGATTATTCATTCTGTATGAGCCCACTGGTCAACCTGAGGAGATTTTTGTACATCTCCAAAGGGTTCACTCTTAGTGTAGTTCTCTTGGGTAGGAAAATCCCCTGGCAATGGCTTCCTTGAGACCTTCTGGTCAACTCCATAACAAAAGAGAAAAACAGCTTCTTTTGTTTTCAAGTCAGAGATAATTAAGTATTTTTCTTGCCTTTCACTGTTTTCACCATACAAAACTTGACCTTGTTATGCAGACTCTATTCAGGACAACCTCTTAGTCATTGCTGAGCACAATCAAGTGATCAAGACACAATTTCTGTACCCAGAGCCCTGGTAATGAGTAGGGGAGCCCATCACTCAAATACCCATATCTGAGTTGTCAAATTTTTCCCTCTTGCATAAAAGTGCATGGTAAAGTTTTATTTTCCTTTACTCTGACGTATTTTAGTTCTTTCTGGAGAAAGGCAGTGACAAATCTAAACTACTTGGGGTTGAGGAGGTAGACATTTCAAATGCGGTGAATACATCATCAGAACATTTGGTTTCATCCTGTCCTCTTCCCTAAGGGCTACTGTAAACAGAAAGTTTAAATGAAGTTCCATCTGTCAGAAATTTTAGAAAGGCTTTGGAAAGAATTAGGAAAAGCAACTGTCTCTAATCCTGTCATTCATTTGTACAGAGGCAATTTCTAAATATGCAACATTACACATTTTCTCTGTTGTTTTCTAGGAACAAAGCTTGGTTGATTTTAAATTATTTTATCTTAAAAGAATTATTTTGCTATATGCAAATAATTTTATTTTCCATTTTTCCTTCTCTGCTTTTCCTTTTTTAAAGACATTAGTAATTTTCATGTGTGATCAGAGAAAAGCCAAATCCAGAAATACAGATTTGCAATTTCACTTCCTTATGGTTTGCTACTAATTATGAATCTACAGTACAGAAAACCTGTCTTCCTGAAGTACAAATAAATATACATGATTTAATTAAACTCCAAGATATACTACTTATTGATGTTAGGACCACTATGTTGAGCACTTTTCTGAAAAGGAAAAAAAATCTTCTAACATGTTGTTATTGTGCATTAAATATTTACAGAAATTTTACATGTGCCTTAAAAGTTCATTTTGTCGAAAAAAATGATTTCTAAATTATGACATATGAAAACTTTGTTTAGTTGCTAAAAGAATTCATCAAATTGTTCATTTAAAAAGTAAACTTTTTACTTATCACTATATCGATACGTTTTTCTGCCAACTCAGAATTAACTTCAAAGGAATTATACAAACAAGAGGGAAACATGGATTCTAAATCCAAAAACCTAGCAAGAAAATGCCATGACTTTTGGTATGTGGATATGAATATGTGTTTCTCTGTGTGTACCTGTAAGTGTCTATACATGTGTCTTAGTTACTTTCTCATTGCTGGGACAAAATACCTGACATTCACAAGGAGGAGAGGTTCAGTTTGGCTCACAGTGTGAAGTGTCAGTCCATGTTCGGCAGGCTTAAACATGGAAAGGTCTGGCAGAAGTGTGTGCATGGAGGAAAGCTGCTCCCCTTATGACTTCCAAGAAGCAAACAGAGGAGTGAGGAACCAGTAAAGGAGGAGATGCACTTTTCCAGGCCACACCCCCACGGACCTACTCTCTGACCAGGCACCAGCTCCTAACAGCAAGTCAGCTACAGAGACCTAATGGTTCAGTCTTCTTCCAAGAGCCTCATGGGCACATGAGGCTCTCAGTGAATTCTAGATACAAACCATAACAACACGTGTGGTGAAGGTGAAGGGAAGGGGACTGTTGCATCACAGGGCAGGAACTGGTGTGAGGATGTAATGAAAAAAATGTTTTTTAATTCCTGCTCTTACCTCAAGACAATTATTTCTTATTTTTCATATATAGAAAAATTCTGTAGTAACAGAACAAACACTAGTCCTGTTGCTAAATGTCAACAAGATAACATCCAGGAAACATATGAGCCATTGTGCATGAAGAACTAAAGAAAATCAAGATTAAGAAGGTCAACAACTAAAGGAAATAAAGATATGTGTAGCAAGACTGCAGGGCTATTGCAGTTACTCCTTTTATTCCTCCCAAACTTGAGGGCTGGGTGATGAAAAGAACCATTGTACTCCCTGTTGATCTTTAGTATACTACTGCTACCAAAATAATCATCTCCTTTATTTTGTTCTGTTTCTTTTAAAGCTGGATATAGGGATTGCATTTAGTAATGTTTTGTTGTATGATTTCTCTATTAATGTTAAAATTTTTTTCACTGAGTTTTCTCATTCTGAAGTATGCTCATGACCTTTTTATAGCTCTGTTAGATTATTTTTATCATTTGTTCGAAATTAATGAAAACAATTTTTTGTTAGAAATTTTTGCATTTCATTTATAAAACAGGCCCATTATTCTGGGTGTGGGAGTGCATGCTTATAATTCCAGCCCTCAGGAGGCTGAGGCATGAGGGTCATGAGTTCAAGATCAGCCTGGGTTAGATAGCAAGCTGGGGGCCAGCCTAGATTACTTAGTAAGAGCCAGTGTCAAAGAAACCGTAAGACTCATTACTATTTACTATTTTCCTCATCTGTTTTAGAGTCAATCTCAAGTCTTTTCCATTTGCTGCCATTCTTCAGGTTACACTTTATGGAAGAAACAGCACGTGGAGAAAACAGGGCTGCTAAGCTACAAAGTAGGAGCAAATGGAAATGGCTCTGAGACTGATTCCTACAAAAGATGAGGATGTCATTATATATCTCCACAAAGGGCCATGTGTTGGAAGCTGGTTGCCCAGGTGGTGGTTTGGGGAGGTATTGTGCAATCTTTAAAAGGTGGGGCCCAGCCCCACATGGTCCTTAGGTCAGTTGAGATCACTGTCCTTACAAGGCATTAGTTAGTTCTCTTGGAATTGTTTGGTACTTTTCAGAAGAGGTTATACAGACCTCACCCAGCTCTCTGTTGTCTCCTTCGGGAATGTGATTCCTCCATCCCGCACATGATCTCACAATGTCACCATGCTGTGACAGAGCTGGAAGCCCCAGAGCTGAGCTGATGGCAGAGCCATGTCCTTGAGCCTCCCAAACTAAGAGAACCTCTCTTCTGAGTACAGTTAACCTGCTC
This sequence comes from Heterocephalus glaber, assembly GCF_000247695.1. Next base: position 6,417,483 of record NW_004624855.1, on the reverse strand, counting down.
CTGGTGTTTCATTGCAGTGATATATGATGAGCTAGTACAGATGATCAAGGTATTTAATAGATAGGCCTCTTTTATAAGTAGAATGCAAAAATTCTACCAAAACATTAACTCATTAATTTCAAAACTGCATTAAAAATAACATGATCCAGTACAGTTCTATTAGAATTGAAAGGGGGATTCCATTAGAAAATTCATTAGTAAAATTTGTCACATTGGTAGGCTAAAATATCATAACACAAACATGTTATTAAATTCAATCCATACCCATCATTATAAAGTAAACAGAATAGATCATTAATTTAGTAGCAGTAATCTACTAAATAGCAATAGCAAGGAAATGGTTATTTAAAAACCAGGTACATTCAATCTAATACTGTATTAGGAATAAAAAAGAATGACTAATGCTGTTGCTTAACATTTTTCTGTGAGATAATAATCAAAGCCTTAAAAAGAAAACAAATGTGTGACATTTGTAAGTCTTGTAAATGAAAAGATAAAATTATTAGTTTTTAAATATGGTCATCTGTCTAGAGAATACAAAACAATCAACAAATTTGCTACATAGACCATCATCTTACTATATAGAGCAACACTCAAGCAGAAAATAAGATTCCAAAAAACCGCTAATAATAGTAACAACACTACAAAGTGTCCAAAAAACAACAAAGAACAAAAAAATCTTTTTGAGAACTTAAAAAACTCCACCAAATAATACAAAAGACTTTAGTAAATTAAAATTTTTATATTCTTAATTGGCAATGTACTAAAGTAATCATTAATCTTAATGCAACTAACTTATAATTACTTATCATTTGACTAAAATCTCAGATTAGTACATGAATAACTAAGTAAATGTTCAAACATGGTAGCACAGGCTTGTAATATCAACACTCTGGGAGGCTGAGACAGGAGGATCACAAATTTGAGACCAGAATGGGGAACTTAGTTACTCAGTGAGACCTAGTGTCAAAATAACAAAATAATAAAGGGGATGTAGCTCAGTGTGAAGGCCATGGGTTAAATCCACAGTACAGAAGATAAAGAAAAAACAACAATGGAATAAATTTCTAAAGAAGTAATTGCAGCATTTTTCCATATTGGTTACTAAGACAGACACCAAATATTTGATGGTGAAATTTAATATTATTGTAGGAACAGGTTTCAAAAATGGCCCATGCAGGTCCTTAGGAAGTATAGGTGACAGATCAAATAAGGTAGCATTAAAAAGCAGTAAGGGAAGGACAGATTATCTAGCATATGATGTTGGGAAAACTGGCTCCCTATATGGAGAAAAATTAATTATGTCCTTTTAAGCATTATCTTTAAAGGCGAATATATGTGGATTAAATTTATAAATAAATAAAATAATTTACATGCAACATTTCAGAGCTATATCCCTTTACCATAATTTCAGTATGCATCATGAGACATATAGTGATTTTGTTTTGTACCAGGCACTGTGTTATTCTCTAGAAAGCAACATGGTAGATACTGCTACTCAATACTACAATTTACCAATGGCAATCTTGGGATGAGAGAATTAATAATGAGAAACCATAAACCTGCAAGTAGCAGAACCGATTGACAAGCACAGTCAGAGTTTGGTTTCAAAGCCCTCACTCCTATAATGAACAGCACAGGAAAATTTTAAAGGCTTATGCAGATCAGAAAATATGTCATTAAAAATAACAGCACATGTATGTGGAATGTGTGCATTATATCTATGGACACATTTAAAGACAAATCATAGCACAGAAAGGTATCTGACCCAATATTTTCTAATTTTAAATGTAATATTTAATCCTCATTCTGGTCACTTTCATCTTATCAGGAATCTATAAAACAGAAAGCAGTTATGCAAATATACAGTTTACAAACCTGTTAGACTTCATTTGTAAGAAAACTGGAAAGATATTTAAAGAAGAATAACTGCCTTGCCAGTTTTGATAACTATCTTTTTCCTTTCCAAGAATGAAATTTTTCCTAGTTCCTTGAATTGACTAAACAGTACTACTGCTTTTCTTAGCTGTATGTGATTTACTCTGCTTAAAAACCATCTGAGCTCATTCCAGGGGCCCCAATTCACCTCGCAAAGCATTATTAAAGAGTAGTTTTCAGGCTTGAAACTCGTCATCAATTTGACAACTTTTGATCCACCTTTAGCAGTTTAGTCATACAGACAGGCATTCTAGCTTTGTAGTTGAACCAGCAGAGACCAATCTGATCTCCACTGGCAGGAGGTGAGTGGTCCTAGAGCTCCTGGATAGCACGAGGTCATAGGGGTGAAAAGCACTTATAAACACATTTTGGTAGTAAAATCTTCCCTGAAGGGGTACATAATGCCTCCTGTTGCCTTAAGGTAGTTATGTGGTACCCAAATATTCTCTAGAATTGTTTTTTATTTATCATAAAATACAAAGTTCTCCATGGAAGTTATTTCTTATATAAAAATACACAATACATATTACGTTTAAATTACCTACAAAAATGTGGGAGACTAAGGAGACAGGAGTTGGACTGGAAAATTTCTAAGCCTCTTAGTTTCTTTTTTGTGTATGTTTCATGGGATAAATTATGTTTCATGTTGGTGATCATTGAGAAAAATATTTTTTTATCTCAAAAGAAAAGCTATAATTTTGTTTTGACCAATGTGAAACTATTAATGAGGATGCTTTCTCATCCTTACTCTAATGACTGTATTAAGGCATAGTCATATGTGTTATGATTATTAAAAACTAATGCTCAATAGAACCAGTTTTTCATTTTTCAAACAATTAAAATTGCAAAATATAACATTCTAATATACTCTAATATATAATTCTAATATAATCTCTTGGACATGAAAAATAATTGTATTGCTGCTTATAGAATGAAAAAAATTACACTTAAATATCAAATTGGATAAAGTGGTTTTTTTAAAAAATGTAGCTACTTATACATTACCTTCTTAGCTGAAAAAATGTTTATTAAAGTAGTTATTCTCAGAACATCTAATCAATGTTGTGAAAATCATAGCTTAGTTTATTAAATGTATCATTTACCACTATCCAGTTATAAATATATTCACATAATGAAATGTTCATCCTGAAGTAAAGGAGTTGCCACTTACCACTCTTGGTTCTCAGAGCAGGATGAAGTATTTGTTTCATCTGCTGGAAGAAGAAAGGTGGACAGGGAGAGAAGGTCAGAGCCTTACATATGTTACATCTATTTCCTGTTTAGCAAAGTCTGGTTGTACAAGTAAATCCTGGCTAACAATACCTGAATCAGGAGTTGTCATATCAGTGGTGTCAAATTTCATTGCTTGTTGTCTAACTGAACATTTCCCATTATTTAGCGATTATCCACATAGCTAATAAAAATAAATTGCTATGAAAATTTTCTTATTGCATATTTGTTCTTTGGAGGTATAATACTGTCCCCCCCCCCCGTACTAGGGTTCAAACTTAGCCCCTTTCTCTTGCCAGGCAGGGGCGGCAGCACTGAGCTACATCCCCAGTCCTGGAGCTATAATATTGTTAAAACTGATCCATATTTTTGCCAATAAATATTTTGAAAATTCTTTGTTCTAATTACTCTCATTTCAGCCACAGAGATTTCAGAAGGACTACTTCCATGGTAATAAAGCTAATTTTTGGATGTTGAGGCTAGAGATCATAAATTCGAGCCTATCCTGGGCAATTTAGAGAGACCTTGTCTCAAAATAGAAAATAAGAATGGCTGGGCATGTAACTTAGTGCAAGGAACCTGGTCTATTGATATCTGTGACAAAAGAGTATAATAGCCAGTGCCTGTTCAACAGACACACCATTTAATTTTAAATTGATTTTATTGAATGTGATAAAGTGATAGTATATGTGTAAGCTGCCTGCTAGGCTATAAGAATTTTTAGAGTTAGTTCTTTTCTACTTTATGTGCTTCTTTTCCTTGGTGTCCAGTCATCCTGCCCCTAACACTTGTCGAATGTGGGATTGCAACACATCACAGTTGTGTAAGGGTACAGAATCCTCCTGATGAATGTGATCAATATCCCTGACAAATATGTAAGAGTGAAAAGAAAAGTTAAAAAAGTGTGGAATTGCATTTGAACTTTATGTGAGATGATTTGATCGACTAAGCCATAGCTACTTTTGTGAGAAATTCCTATGAGAAATGCATTGAAAATGGTATAAAAAGGAAAAATACATTTGGACTTATTATTCAGACTTAATAGTTTTTTTCTAATTTTATATTTTATGACTACTAAGTACACCATGGTATTTTGCTTGTCAAATGTTAGCATCTTTACTGTTAAACTACATGCGAATACTGCATCAAAAAGTACCATACTCATAGTCAACCAACAAAATGTTCTTAATCTTCCAAAATGACTGCTTTTAGCCACTTTTGTTCCCTCATTACCCATTATTTGGTTGTTTTTTTTCTGTACTAATATATATTATAGTCATTCTTGGTCCTTCACAACCCTTGTTTCCCAATTTTAGAAGTGAGTATCTTCCAGCTCATTCTTAGTTGGGTGAATTAACTCTGATAAAAGGACAAATATACTGTCTGAATAAGCTACAACCAATCCAATTAACTTTCTAATGAAGTTTTAAATGAAACTTTTCATGTGTTTTTCTGTTAGTCATTGTATCCTGTTTAAGAATGGGAGCTCCTTGTCTCACTCCTTAAGAGTATTCTTATGCCAGGTTTGTGGGCGCATGCCTGTAAGCCCAGCCCTTGGGAGCTCAAGCAGGAGGACTACAGCAAGTTCTAGGCCAGCCTGGGCCATAGAGGGAGTTGAAGGCCAACATGAACTGTATAGCGAGACCTTGTATCAAAGAGAGAGAGGGAGAGAGAGAGACAGGGACAGAGACAGAGACAGAAAGAGAGAAATATTCTTATATTCCTGGGCTTTGTCTGCTAAAATTTAATCAGAATGTCTGTAGCAAGAACAAATAAACCTGGATAGTGAGTGCCTTTTTTGCTGACCACCAAACACAGATAAGCTACTGCAAAGGTAACTCGGATCCCTGTCTTACAGTTAACTTCTCATGGCCTTTCTTCCTGTGATTTTTACTTTTCACTTACCAGCTAGCTACAGTTTATGGATAGAGTACAGTTTTTGGAAAATGTCAGATATGGGAAATCTTCCGTGTGCTTCAACTTTTTCTTCTCTAAAATGTGTATTTTAATTTTATAGCTTTGTTTCAATCATTCAAAGGCATGCTATTTGCATACTGAATATTGCTGAATAAGTGCATTTTAAAATGAGCATTAATTTAAGCACATACTCATGAATGAATAGTAGGATTATGAGTTGTGAGTTTGTTAAATTATCCCTTAAAATACTAGTTTAATTTAATGATATAAGTTTCCAGGAAATGGAGATTCTCTGTATTCATGTAGTTGCATTGCTGTCTGACTTCCTAATTCCTTATGGTTAGTTTCCTTAATCCCTTCTTATCATTTATATACCTAGTTATATGAACAAAATATCTGAATTCTGAGTTACTCAAGTGTCTTATTATTGTTTATGAGGCACTTATTATAGAGACACACATATCTATACACATATATATTTACACACACACATATATACATATAATAATATTTGTATCATAGGATGGGATTGCCTACAGTTTATTTTGCAAGTGAACTTCAGAAAAAGCTATAAGGTAGGCAGAAGAAGCATTTGCAAAGTTCTAAGGAGGAATGTTATCTCAAATGTTCTATGACCGAAATGGGGAATGCTCCTGAAAGCCTTCAAAAATTATTATTATTGTTGTCATTATTATTATTATACAAATTTAAGGGGCACAACATGATAATTAAATATAAGCATGCAATATTTAGTTATTAAATCAGTATACTTAATTTTCCCCAGAAATATTTGATTAATCCATATTAATTATATATATATATATATTTTTTTGGTACTGGGGGTCAAACTCAGGTCCTTGTGCTTGCGAAGCAGGCAGCGAAACCACTGAGCTTAATCCCCAGGCCCTAATTGTACATATTTATAGGGTACATTGTAACATGTATACAATATGTGCTTACCAAGTCAGAGTAATTAACATTGCTATCTCTCTATCATTACTTTGTGTTTAAACATTTGAATTTCTCTCCTCTAGTTATCCTTAGAATACATTACAAGGTATTGTGAATCATAGCCCAGTGTGCTGTGTAGAACACTAGAATTTAGTATTTCTATCCAACTGTGTTGTGGTACATGTTATCCATCCATCCTCTATTACTGCCCCCAACCTTCTGAGACTCTAGTAATTACATTTTACATTCAGATCAACTCTGACACTTACATATGGGATAAATCATATGGTGTTTAAAAACCTATAATCCGTCACACATGAGTTGCAGTGGGGAGATGAGATTTCACTGGGCAGATGGCTTTGTTGGTCAAGGGCAAATCTCTTGATGGGGGACAGGTGTGGTTACTTAGTAGTCAATCCCATAGCATCTGGGCAACAGAAGGACCGCTCCGGAAATGGAATCACTGTGTGATGTCTCAACCTCACCTTCCAGACATTTACAGGCATTTACAGGCATTATTGTAATAGTGCATAGTATAAAATTGAGGTGAGGAATAGTTAAGGCATTTATTTTCTCTATGAGTCACCTAAGTCATATGATGAATAAGGGGGCAGATAGATGCTTTTATTCACTAAGTCACTGGCTCTTGTCAGTATTAGGTTTAATCTAGCTTCTAGTTTCCTTTCCTGTAAAATAGAAATGTGTATAATACTTAGTGTTATGAGGATCAACAACATTTGACATACAGGAAACAGTATATGTCAATATCATACCTGTAGTAAATATCTATACGTATTACCAATTATGAGGGTCAGCAAAGTGGTGAGATTTCAAAAATTGTGGTAAAAGAACTATTCAACTCTATTGAATCATTTTGTAAAATTCACTTATTTTTTTTCATTGTAAAGTTAATAGAACTAATAACTTTTTAAATATTTCAAATGGATTTTTAGGTATTTGGCTTAACTGGAAAATCTATAGAAAAGAAGTTAATGAAAACATACCCCAAAATGAGGAAAAGAATTATTAAATTTTACCAAAAAACTCTTCTCTTTGACATTATTATAGTGAAAACAAATAAAATATATACAAAGGAAAACATTTTTCACAAGGAAAAAAGATATTCTCTTCCCTTCATGGCAGGAGCTGAAATATATATGTGAATTTTTATCATTGAATTACATAATAAAATTTTAATAAATATATGTGAAAAATATCCAGAATCAATAGAATAGGCAGAAAATGTACTCCTTACAGTTATTCAAGCTCCTTGGTTATAAAGCTAGAAGTTAATTTTAGAGTTGTGGTTGTCAAAATTATGATCATATATGGCATGCTCTGACAATTTATTTAAAATACTATTATGGTTTAAAAAATAACATATGATCTTATAAGTTGGAGATTAGAAATAGTAAATTTTTTGGTATAACTTTTTTCAGTCTCTTTTGCATATTTATTTTTGTATTTTTTTAATACAGAGTGGAATTTTGACTTTTTCTCCAAAGTTAACAGAGAAACACTGTATGATGACTTTGGAAGATGATCAAAAGATCAGAATTTTGAAAATCAGTTGCTGCTGAATGATTTTTTTTCACTGTATTTTCTCCTTCTGAAAATCAATATCTACTCAAGTTGCTCACAAATGCTATGGTTTGAGTGAGGTCTTTCCCTACCAAATGCATGTTGATAGTCTGTCCTAATATAACAGTGTGTTTGGGTCCTTCATTGGGAGCACTGTTTTTCTAGTTGAAGCAGGTTCTAGCTCTCTTGAGACTGGATCATTCACCGCAAGAGTAGGTTGTTACAAAACGAGCATGGCGCCTCCCCTAAGTGTCCCTCACCATATGACCTCTTTTCTATACAACATTCTTCTTTGCTTCCCACCACAAAATGTTCATCAGGAGCCATGAAGACATGGACTTCCCAGCCTCTCCCACAACCATGAACCAAAACCATTCTCTTTTCTTTGGAACTGATGCAGGTTCATATATATTGTTATGTCAATACAAAATGGGTAAGAAAGGGACAAATCATAGAGATGAGAAACTCATGACTCCATCTTACCGAGCAACAATGATTATTAATCACTATGCATTCTTTTTTTCTCTACTTTTAAGGCTCAAGAGGAAAACAAAAGCAAAATCTCCACAGTGGGAAAAAAGGAAACTAACTTAGGCATTTGGGGGTGAGATACAGTAGTTATTCTAAGAACTGTGGTCTTAAAGAGTCTAGTTTAATACACACTTCAACTGACAAGGAACAAAAGCAGAAAAAGATTAACTAACACAGAAGTCTGTGAAATCCAAATTCCATATCTGAAGTTATTAGAGAACCACAATGAAAAAGGGAACCTCACAAATACAACTATATCATGATTTTACATTTTTTATAAGCTTATTTTCCCTTCTTGGGTCAGTACTGTACTTAATGACATTTTTGAAGAATTAAATTAGGGTCATATAAGCCTTTATATAACTGATGCTTTTTTGTGGTCCTGCAACATTATAAATAATAGAGCTTCAAATAAAAATTTTAGGGGAAATCACCATTTCCCTGAAAATTCTGTAGCCAATAGAATTTATCGTCTGGATTATTCAAAACACTTAATCTAGATTTTTCAGCTTGAAAAACTACTGATGTCTAGGTCTTTCCCACAGAGAACAGTGATTCAGTAGATCTGAGGTATGTCCTAAACAGTGATTTTTAAAAACTCCCTGGATCATAACTAACATCAAGGTTGAAAGCCACTGTACAGAACAGACTCACTAGAAAGCAAAAGCAAGTATTACTGGGTTCCTACAACACACTTAGTATAACTTAAATACTGTGAAGCTTGAGACTTTTTTTTTTTTGGTACTGAGGATCGAACTCGGGACCTTGCGCTTGCGAGGCAGGCGCCGGAACCGCTGAGCTAAATTCCCAGCCCTAAATACTGTGAAGTTTGAAAAAAGAAATCTGACCCTAAATTGCTGATGAGATAAAACTGGCATGGGAAAAAAATCATATATCGGACAATGTATGAGTCCACCTGACTAGTGATAGTACGAAGGGTGCCCATAAAATGGTTATAAGAAGTTGGGAAAAAAGATGCACATTGTGGATAAGTAGAAGATACATACATAGAGAAAGTTGAAGATTAGTTGTTATTACTGAGCAGCAAAACTTCAGGCCTTCACAAAGTTAATAAAACCGATTGGATTTTACTTGTTTATTGCCATTGGAAAGGTATCTGTATTAATTTCCAGCTTCTTTACAGGTATACGTGAGAGAGGGAATCTCTGGGCCAGGAAGTATTAGATGTTTAAAGTGTAGGTCAACTGAGATGAAAACAATGTGTCACTGGATACATAATTAATTCCAATGTATCTTAATCTATTAGCAACATTGTATTTCTTGGTTTATTGTCAGTATTAATTCTGTCTATTTGGTTATTTAATATGATCAGTCTGAGGGGATTTTACTCTTCAATAAACTATTCACATTAGCTAAAAATTGCTTTGATGTGATTTATTTTGTATAGGCCCAGGAATGAAACCATGATTTCATAAATTTTCACAATTAGAGCTCTGTTAATTCTCAATGCTCTAGAACAAAGTTTTAAAATCTGAGTTCTGAACCAGTGCTGGAAATCAATGGAGTCTTAGGAATTAGAACATATGAAGGGCAGCAGAAAACTAAAGTCCTGATTTCTGACAAAAGAAAACTAATTTAACCATATTTTAATAAATTTTGATATTTGTGATAGAAGTAGGTCTATAATCATATATATCATTATACTTAGTTTTTCCACTTTTTTACCTTGAAATATCAGGAACAATTCTATTTGTGTATGTGTGCAATTAACAAAGATTAAATCTTCATTGTTGTGTGTATGTGTGCATGTAATAAGCAAAGATTAAATCTTCATTGTTGGGGAAAAAACTATGAGGAAAGAAGTTATACCTCTTTTGTAACTTGAGGAAGTTTGCAGGTTTAGAATCCTTTGAAGAGCTAAAAGATTAACAGCATAATTTGTAATGATGTCATACTTTATCTTTGGGAAATAGAGAGCAGTGCTTACACACCAATAAAGCATTTTCAAAAACGCCAACCATATAGAATCAGTATTCTTCATTCAAGCAATTTCCCTGGATTGAGATAGCCTTCAAGCTTTAGAAGCATGTGAAAGAATACCTAGAATATGCAGAGATCAAACTCAGGAGAGAAAAAAGGGTTTGAAACCCAGAAGATAGTGTGAGGTCATTATATCTAAAATGTGTTCCAGTACAGTTATCATGACACCTGACTTCAAAATATACTACAAAGGCATAGAAACAAAAATAGGACGGTATTGGAATAAAAACAGACATGAAGATCAATGAAGAAAAATAGAGGACCCGGAAATAAACCTATGCAACTACAGCCAGCTGATTCTCTACAAAGGTGCTAAACACATACACTAAAGATACCAAAGCCTTTGGTACAAATGGTGCCAGGAACAATGGTTATCTGTCAGTACAAAATTGAAACTGTATGGCTATCTATTACCCTGTGGAAAAATTGATTCAAGATGATATCCCTGCCCCAGCTCATAGAGAGTATTAAGTTGCAATAAGAAGCATTTCTAGGGTTGCACTTATTTAAAATACTGAGACTTTCTTAGGAACTCTAGAGCCCCCTCCATGATTTCAGTTGGGAATGCTATGCTATTGTTTTTCTCTGTCTGAGCCCTTTGTTTCTAATGTCTGTCACTTTTTATACCATATGTTATTATTCATCTTCATATTCTACACCAGTAGTTAAAAATGACAGGAATTATACTGTCCTCACTATTGTCCCTTCAATTTCCCCTTGTCCTGCTCCAGAACCACCCTGGCCACTGCCTTCAGGACACACATGGTTCTTCCCTCACCTGGCAACAGGTAAGTCTGTGTTTGGCACAGCAGTGTCCTTCTAAACCCGGGTCCAGTGCTATTTCTTAAAAAACTGTAATCACCAGTGCCTGTGTTGTACTTGTTATAAAATATTTTTTAAAGCTGCCCAAGAATACATGTCCTCTTTAGAAGAAGAAAATGTTTCATGTGTTGGCTCCTTCACACCTTATCCACTCTCTCCCAGTCTCTTTCCCCTGCCATCTTGCCTTTGCACCTGCTTCTTGAAACTCTTTCTTCTACTTGTCTGTCTCCTAAAGTCCTACAATTGTTTTAATTATGTTTAATGAGTATTTTTATGATAGCCTTTCTTGTAAAAATATTTGAATGCTTTTGCTATGTTCATACTTACTTTTTACATATCTCTATTTCAGTAATGAATATTTATTTTAGAATTACACATATAAAATGTTTAAGATTCATTAGCAGGAATTCATGAATGTGAAACATTTTGAGCTGAACATTGGAGCAAATAATGGATATGGAAGAATGGAGATGAAGTTGATTCACATTCCCAGTGACAGTAATAACAAAAGCAAAGCAAAGGAAGACAAATGAGACACTGTTGGCTGGAGAATGACAATATTTGGATAGTAAGTGAATGAAATAGAAGAAAGAGAACTACTTTTATACCTTCATGCTTATGTGCCAGTTTGAAGAATTTAGAGCTACACTACTGGAACAAGTAAATCCTTGGCTTTATTTCCTTACAGTGACATTGAGTTTGAAACAATAGGCAGTTTTTTCCTTCCTGGGGTTGCTTCCAACTCCATAAATATTATCATCTGTACAAAAGAGAGATGCAAATCCATGCTAAATATTCACTAATCTTTCTGTACAGTACCATCCTGAGCTCTTCTTGTCCTTCTCTCATAGGCCAACTATGGCTGCTTTGGCCTTCTAATTTAATGACCCTTGAGCATGTAGTTCTTTATTAACTCCCTACAAAAAAAGGTTCAAGGAATAAATACATTCATTTAGTGATATATCTGGTTGTTGGAACAACTGGCTATAGTAGCCCTATCTTTGACATGTGAATTTTTGATGTTAGTTTAATAAATAACATCCGAAAGTTATTTATGAACAGATATGAGCCAATGCTTGGGACTGGCAAACTTTCTTTTTTTTTTTTTT